>UCOJ01000160.1:0-173328 GCA_900474305.1 Cecidostiba fungosa | reverse complement strand
CGGTAAACAGAAATGAAAATTCATGAATGAATAAGATTGTCGATTCTCTATCTACAGTCACTACTCATCATTACGAGTTAGTTTTCGCAAGAGGCAAGAGCTAAACAGTCAAGATGTCCAAAGCTGCTGGAGAATTTATAAAAGCTGTTTTTGAGAAGACAAGGACGTCAAAGACCTATGGTCGAGTTTTAAAAAATGTAAGTAATAATTAAATTTTTGGAAAATCATTAATATTTATTGCTAATTGAATGTTAGTTATTTTAATTTTATTAAAATTATTCAATTAACAGAAAACAGTATTGAAATGTTAACTATTATTGCACTTTATTGCCTCTCAAATGATAGCATTTATTATACTTTGTTAATATTCATCTTGAAGGTGAAACTAATTTCTGCTGGTGAGGGAAAATGTAAAGCCGAACTGAAAGTCGACGAAGAGCATTTAAACCTAGGAGGTACTCTTCATGGAGGTTACACCAGCACGCTCGTAGACTGCATTTCAACTTATGCACTGATGACCCACAAAGCTGGAGTTCCAGGTGTCTCTGTAGACCTACATGTTACGTAAGTAAGACAAGGAATTAACATAATAATAACATAGCAACTATTGTCAGAATTTTATTGAAAAAACTGAAAATCTTAAAATCATGGCACACAGGTTTCTGAAAGCAGCATTTCCTGGTGATGTGGTGTCCATAGATGCCAGGACCATAAAGGCTGGCCGAACACTGGCATTTCTGGAAGTAGAGCTCTCAAAGAAGGATGACGGTGCACTGATTGCTCGTGGGATTCACACAAAATTCATTGGTGGATAACCATCTCTTTAAAAAGTGATGGCCTTTAAATTGTTGTGAAGCATTCAATCGTGAACGTGAGTGATCGCCTGGTTTTTGTAAAATTAAGAGCCGCGGAATAAAATTGAGCGCGTGAGACGCGCTGGATTTTGCTAGATTTTGTTTTTATAGGCTGAGTTCTATAGCAAGAAAACAGCCTGAATTGTTAGTCTTGGACCATTTTTGACAAAAATGGTTTTCATTTCATGTTTTTGTATGTAAAAAGTCATTATAAAATAATTTAAGTGTTTGTTGTTTTATTTACTGGTGTTTATTTTTGAGTTTACAAACGCAAATCCTTCATTCATTTTACAATTGATCAAGAAAATTGTGAAATAGATAAAATATGGAAGTTTTTTTACAATTTTTTAAGATACTCGCGCAATTATTTCTATATTTACAGATTGTCGTATAAAATTTAGATTTAAACGAAACATTTCTTGAATTAATTTACAATTATTATTATATTACACTGTACAGCTTTAATGTACGATCCATGCTCGTGGATGCCACATAATGGGCATTCTTTCCAAATCTTACACCAGTGGCAAGAGCCGTATGATCATTCAGTATTTTCAACTCATTCCACATCTTACATAAATAAATCCTGAAATAAAAATCGTAATCATAAATGGTATTAATGGTTAATAAGTTTATCATTTATCGAAGCAATTAATTTAACATACCTAACGTCTGATCCAGCTACTGCAAGATAAGTACCACTCTGATCAAAGCAAATATCTTTTACTTCATAAGATTCATCAAGTTGTAAAGTCTTAAAATTCTTCAGTTTTCGTAAATCCCATAGTTTAACACATGAGTCTTCAGCTGCCGTAGCTAAATAGTAACCATTTTCTGAGAAACTAATAGCAGTTATTGGTCCAGAGTGACCAGGGAAGTTGGCTACATTCGCCTGTTCTTTTAAATCCCAGATTTTAATTTGGGAATCTGCAGTTCCAGTTCCAAAAATAAGCCCATCAGGATGGAATTGGGCTGTAGTCAAAGGTTGACTACCTTGTCCAGCAACCTGATTGCGTTTTTGAGATATACAATTTAGTTAAAGATGTTACATTTTTTAAAACCATGTACCACTTAGAATATTCTTACCTTTGCTAATAATCTCCCAGTACGGATGTCGCTAAAAGCCCAGTGCTGATCAAGAGATGAACTGAGCAAGTAATCCCCAGTTGGGTGCAGTGAAAGTCCAGTAACTGGTGCATCATGGGCTCTTATCAAAATTGTGGTTTGGCAAGTTCCTACATTCCATACTCGAATTGTTGTATCTGGTGAAGCTGTCATTGCAACATCCTGCTCCGGATGATATATGACTTTTGTCACCTTAAAATTAAGATTAAATTAGTATATTGCTTCAAACTAATTGGTATATTATGAATTATTTGTATACCTTTTTTGTATGTCCCTTTAAGACTGCAATGATTTGCTCAGTATCTTTATTAAACACTGTTGCATTCTTATCTGCTCCTCCTGTTAGAATTTTACTTGTATCCGCACTATGTATATCCAAAGCTAAAATTCCAGGAAGACTTGATGAATGAAGACCCTGATATATATAAAAAAAAAATATATGTATATATGATATAAATGAACAAAAAAATCAAATGATTTATTACTGTTTATACATAAAGCATCAAAAGTATTGAGGACTTACAGGGTGTGATGCGACTGTTTGAAAAGATTGAATACTTTCTTGTGATAGTAAACCTTCTGGAACTGATTTACCTCTTCGTTTTCTTTCATGTGTGAGAACTGTAGCCTTCTCTTGTAATTTTTGTATAATATCATCAGTGATACCAGCTTGTTCACTGGGTTGTATGGCGACACCACCAGCTTCTGCAGCAATTGCCTGAAATTTTTCATTCAATATATAGGAACTAGTTACTATTTACACAATAGAATAAATTTTGAATGCATTACAGAGAAGATCCATTTATGGTACAAAATTTTGAGTGCAAAAAAATTAAAATAAAATAAGTGAAATTTACCGGTTGAGGAATAGCAGTGTGTGCAATACCAGCTTGAGGCTTCAATGTAGCCAAAGCCTCTCGAGCTGCTGTGACTTCCTTTGTTAACCGGGCAATAACCCGGCATGCTGCATCATGTTGATACAGTGCATGAGACAACTCTTGCCGAGCTGTCTGTAACTGCTGTCGCAACGTAAACGAATGCAGCATAACTGCATCCCACTCATCTTGCAATATTTTTAATATTGCAGGTATAGATGTAGCACTTGGAGGTTTTGGTTTTGTAACAGGTGTAGCTAAAGTTTGTTAAATATTTGAAAACTGATGAAATAATTTAGCGCAAGATAAATGGTATATGAGAAAAAGATACCTTTGATGTGAATCAGTTGTTCAACGGTCAATTCTTGACCATTGACAGGGTCCACTCCACATTCATTTATGTATTTTTCAATCAGTCTTAGTTCGAAAATCGATCCGGATACTGGAGAAATAACTGGATGTTCTGGCACATCATTAGAAACTGTAAAAAAATATTTAGTTGACTGATTTGTTATTGTGTACGACTAAAAAATACGTTTTGGAAGGTTATGTCATGCCGGCCGCATTAACTTTTTATGGCTACTAGAAAAGAGGACAGAAATACGTGACAAGATAGGTTTGATAACTAAAGACTTGAACTTTAACTAATCTATACATAATATCATTAGTTTTAGTGAAAAAATTGCAAAATGAAAACTTACTAGCACAAGTGAGTGACATCTTTGCGCGCTATTTTACCAACGCAAATTCAAAACAACACATCATCCATTATGCGCCACCTATTTTCACTATCCAGAGACTTATCGAGAGCCGGAAAGTTTTCAGGTGCTGGTGGGGGAAAATATAGCGCAAATCCATCGGAGACATCGCAGTCGAAAACATTATAATTATATTAAAAATATGGCTGATTGTAAGTGGAGAGACCGGGAGATTCGAATTGGCTAATTCTGCATTCTGATGGCACACCGTCAAGATGCAATTTGATGGACGCTGGTTTTTAGCGTCAGCGTTTAAACGTGTCAGCGACACTCGACTTAAGCAGTTTAAAATGCAAAATATGGCAATTTTTTTATAGTATATAATAGTTATGTTTTTCACTGCGCGGAAGGATTTTTCTATAAAATTCTATCGAGTAATCTATATACTCAATGTCTGATGGGGGGAATGTCAAGGATTTCATATTACATTGCTGTGCTATAATTTATATTAATTTATTTGTATAAAACGTTACAAAATATTCATTTGCATTTTCTTGTCTAATCTCTAATACAGAGCTTAGAGTACAATCTCAGTAGTTAAAAAAAAAGACTTCTACGACTAAAAAAACTTAACGTGTACACGATTAAAGCAACAGCGATTAAAGCATAGACCATCTAGTTGGCGTTTTTCACATCGTCCAGCAAAAGTTTCATCTCACGGATCCTGTGGCTCAGTTCCCTCAACACTTTGCTGACTCTTCCATACTCCTCATTGGCGTCGTCCAGAAGCTTCTCCACGTGCTTGATCTTCTCGTCGCGGCTGTCATGCCCGGTTTTCTCGAGATTCAGTTCATTTGCCGGGGCGAGATACTTGGCAGCTGCGCTTCTTCTCGTCCTCGAGATGGTGTTGCTGCTCTGGTCGCTCTGTTCTAGACACTCCTCGCAGCAACTGGACCAGGCTCTCAAGTCTATCGAGGGGATCTCGTGACAGTCGATGAAGTTGTTGTTGGCGTCGGGCAGAAGGAAGACGTCCCTCTGGATCCTGGTGATGTTGTCCCCGTTGTCGCAGAGGACTCGAGCTAGGCTCGTCCTCTTGATCTGGGCCAGTTGCTCCGGCTGGAACGTCGAGGGGTTCTCCAGCCAGAACCTGTCTCCGTCCCTCATCCTCCTGAACTGCTCGGACAGAAGACATCTGAACAGTGGCCCCACCTTGGCGTTGGCTACCTGGTCCTCCAGGATACCTCCCACCCAGACGTCGATGTTGCCGGGGTGTCCGTAGAGCTCTTTGAGCTTCTGCCGGACCTTGGCGTCGCTGATTTCACCGGCTAAATCGTCGAAGCTCTCGACGTGAGACATGTTGCAGTAACGCCTCCAGTCGACGTACGGAGGGATAGCGTGGTCTCTGCCTCTCTGGATGTTCATCGCTGCCAAGTCCAGAGCCACGGCGTGAGCTGTTCGGAAGAGCTGCTCCGTCAGTTCCATGTTCAAGTTCTGCTCGGGTTTCTTGAGCTTCGCAGGAGTGACGAACATTCCTCTGAGTAGAGGATCGGTACCACCTTCGTCGACCAGTCTCCAAGGGGCGAAGAAGGCGTCTCTTAAGTGCAAAGGTCCTTGAGGTATGGGTTGGAGGTCTTGATCGAGTCGCTCTAATTTAGGCTGGATTAGGGAGTGCCCGAAACGTAAAGCCGCAGTGGCGAAGACGTTGGCGATGCCGGCGTCGAGGTTGCTGTCGTAGCCTCGATACGGGCCAAACAGCTGGTCTGAGCTGCCGCCCAGAACTTTAGGGATCCAGTCGCGGTAGGTGATGACTTGCATCTGCAAATAAAAATTAGGAAAAATTAAATCAGTTTATTTAATTAACTGCAGCATCGAAAAATCGTTATGCTATTATACCTGAGCGCCAATGATCTTCCTAGCCTCCTGATACAGCTTCTCTCCTCTCCAGTGTGGGTTGATTAGCTTCAGTCTCCTGGCGATCCTGTTGTGTTCCCTCATCCAGACGGTGTGCATAACCGTCAGTCCTATCTGCTCGTTGACTCTGAAGTCCCCAGCCAAGAAGCAGTTGATGTCGCTCTCAGTGACGTTCCTCCTACAATCGATAAACTGTCCATTGGCGTAGGGTAACAGCGCCTTTCGACCTGGGAAGGTCGGACCCTCCCTCAGGAGTCCCAGATCGTTGCTGAAGTCGCGTAATTCGCGAGCCGTGTCGTCGTCGTAACCGTAGACCTGTGACGCATCGAGATAGCTGGTTAGCTGGTTCAGCTGTTCTCGAGGGGTCAACTTGCCCCAGAGGATACTCGTCATTCCAGAGCCTGGGGACAGAAAGTTAATTGATTTTTAAATAGATGTAGAGGAGTCATTAGTGCGTGTAACAATCTGTACGCGATCTTTTGCTTTCTGAGAAATATTACGTTCGCAGATATGCATTTGAGCTGTTGCGAAATATCCATAACTGTCTGTCTTGTGCATATCATATCTCAGTAGATCAAGGTTCAGTTGAGTAAGACATTGTAATACTTGTGTATTATAGTGTATATAACATGTGTCACTGCTAATTCTCGTGTCAAAACAGAGATTAAATTCGTCGCAGAAAAATTTTCAAGATATAAGTGTGACAACTCGACGTTGACAATATCGTTTAGACACTCACCGCAGACAGCACTGGTCCTGAAGAAGTCAATGCATCTCCGATTCTTGATCCTAGGGTCACCAGGTGGTACCTCCATGGGGAAGCAAGGTGCCGCGTTATCGCAAGACTTCTTGCAGTCGATCCCACCCCACGATTCACTGGAGACCGCGGGTAGCGCGTGATCGAAGTCGTGATCGATCCACTGTCCCCACTGCATGACCATGTGCGTGATCTTGTCATCAGCCGTGATCTCGTCCGTTGCGATGATGCTGGTGGACACGAGTCTCGCAGCTGGTTTTGGGTGACCATGGTATAATCGAGACTTGTCCCAACCGATGGGCTGCGAGAAACCGTTTTCGTAGATAGGCTTGAGGATTCGACGGAAACCAGTGTAAGAGGAGCCCCAGGTTGGATGCGCTAGGTTGTTGCACTTGCCGTCCATCGTACGGTAGCGGTTGTGGTAGCAGAGGTTCAGGCACTCGTCAGTACGGCGGTGAGATGTGCAACCGGAGAGGCGCTCCAGTTCGGTCAACTAAATTTTTTTTTCGTTTTATAAACTAATTATTGGAATTGTTTTTAATTTTAAGATTGTTGTTTAAAGGATTCAAAGAGGATTATATCTGAATTGAATTTTACGAAATTTATATTCTTAATCATATTCATAACGTAAATGTTGAATTAAAATTCTCTCGTTTATCGAAACTTTAAATTCCGTCTAATCCTGTTAAATATTCGGATTTACACAGTCGTTCATTTGCGAATAAACAGGTTTTTGTCCACTCTAATATTCTATCCTGCACAACCAATCATAAAAATCGCAAGATCTCCTCACCTGCTCGGGCGTCAAAATCTCCTCGTAGCGAAAGTCATCGGTGGCATTGGCGTACGCTCCCACATCAACCATCCTCCTGATGTGCAGCAAAGTCCTCTCAAAAAGCTCAGCGGGTCTGGCAGCTCTTCTGCCCACGGCATCTGGGAACCTGGAAAGCTGGAACGGGTTGCCTCGAGACCTTGAATTTGGGTTGAACAGCATCTCGAGGGTGTTATTGATGGCCCTGTCGATCTCCTGGGTAGCCTCGTTAAAGGCCCGGAGGACCAGTCCGTCACTGGCGGTTGGTTGACGGATTCGGACTAGGGCCGAGGCTGTCGCTCGGCCGTGATCGTTAGTCGCCGAACACTCGTATCTGAGAAAGATCGATCAAGTTCGTCAGCGGGAGAAGGAATTATTGTCAATCGATGCGGAAAATTGCAGGTTGCATTAATCGATGTGCGTTAGGCCGAGCAGTAATAATTAACGTTGCGCCGCACGATAATTTTGATTGCTATCTATCAAGGTCTGGCATAAACTTATCATTACTCCGCAGGATAATAGATTGTCTCCATTATTTTTCCAACATCCTAGTAATTACATTTAATTCCAGAAATAATCCTCACCTGCCAGTATCCACCGCAGAAACATTGTACAAATAAAGGCTGCCGTGTCTCGACACCCTAGTCCTGTTCCCTAAGACCAGCTCTACCAGTGTCCCGTCTTTCTTCCAGACGATCTTAGGCTGCGGCTGACCCTCAGCCCGGCAGGGCAACTCGACAATAGCCCCAAACTCCACTTCCATGTCCTGAGGTTCATAGACGAGTCTGGGAGGTTTGTACTCGGTACCGACGACGGTGAGGTCTGCGCTGGTTTCGGCGAAGCCGTGGGAGTTTCGGGCTTGGCAGACGTAGCGAGCAGAGTCCGATTCTTTGGCTGCGAGGATTTTCAGGCTGCTGCTGCCGTCCTCGAGGAGGATTCGCGCGTGGGGACGGATCTTGGAGCCGTTTCGCCACCAGTCGATGTGTGTGGAGGTTTGCCCAGCTTCGATGCGACAGACCAGGACTACGTCTGTGCCGGCACGGACCTGTGGATTTTTTTTATCGATTATTGCAATTTTTTTTTTCAATAAACCCTTGTATAATGAGGACTGGAACACACGTGTTGTTTTGATAACGTGCGTGACGTTATCTACTCTGAAATGAGATACTCCTTATAATGTCTACGGAGATTCGAGAAATAGAGTTTATTAATAGATGATGAATAGCCGAGAGATTGTCGGCTGTAAAAATCACGACACGTTATCAAAATACACAAACGCCTACTCAATCGACGATAAACTTTGACTGATGTTACTTGACGCGCATAAAAATGTTGCTTAAAATCATTAATTGCAAAACGAAAACTAACCGTCTGCGACTTGGGCGTTTCGATAAACCTCGGCGTAGGCGACATGACCACAAGCGTCCTGGCCGATCTCGATTTGGTCTCTCCCATATCGTTATGTGCGACACACTCGTACTGGCCGGCGTCGCTCTCGCTGACGTCACTGATAACCAGACTACCGTCTTCCTTGATGAAGTATCTCTCGTCGTCGCTGGACACCTCGTTGGAGTCTCTCATCCACTTGACGCTGGGCTGAGGGTCACCGGCGACTCGACACCTGAACACCGCCGTTTCGCCGAGCTGGACCTCGACGTCCTCCGGTCCTTCCATTATCACCGGTTGACCTGGTATCGAAGCGAGAAGAGCCATATTTTTATCTTCCGACAGACTATACTCATTATACTATACGATTCTCATCGTCTCTGCATCAAACGTACGCGAGAGAGTCTCGTTATTGTAGTGTGTCGTAATAATCGATTGTACTCGTAATTTATGGCCCATAAATTAACGTTAATGGCTCTATCCATGCATAATACACACAGGTTGAATTGCGATACATCGAGTCTTCCCACACTTCGAAATTCGATACGCGGAGACATTAAAAACAGGATCATTGCGGCGGGTGTAGGAAAATTCGTCGGTCGTTAATCTCGATCGTCGGCGCAGATAAAGTCGGTAAATTCAAAAAACCTATTCAAAACTCATACTGTACACGTAGCAAACAGGTTCCCATCAATTATTACTTCTCTCTCTATTTTCAAAAATCGTTAAATAAAAAACTCAACTGCAATGGAAATCCGCGGGCGTCATGTTATCCAGTCTCTTGCCCTTCATCGCATCGGGCGCTTGGCACACCGCCTCCATCTCCATCCTGTCCCTCATCTTCTCCAGCAGCCAGACCATATCACAATCGCACACCAGGGCATTGCTGTCGAGCCTCAGTTTCGTCATGGGTCCGACATTTCTGAAAGCATCGTGAGGCAGCCTCTCCAGCCTATTGTTTTGCAGATACAGTCTCTCGAGTCTCGGCAGGTCATTGAAGGTATCGGGTTCGATTTTCCGAAGTTGATTCGCGTGGAGGTAGAGCTGCTCGAGTCTCGGCAGTCCGGAGAAGGTTCCCGGGGCTATGTACTCGAGGCTGTTCTTGTAGAGGTAGATGTAGCGAAGATTCGGGGCTGATTGGAAGATCGATGGGGAGAGCCGACGGATTCGGTTGTCGTTGAGGAGCAGAGTGTGCAGTTGCTTCAGGTTGTGCAGGTCACCTGGTCGGAGCTCGACTATGTTGTTGAAGCGCAAATCTCTGGAAGCGGTCGAAAATTATTTTTGTAACGACGATTAAGCAAAGCAAACGGAACGAAGAGAAGCGAAATTAATCCATATCAAAGTGTAACAACCTCACGTAGTGCTGCTATGGTCATTCATCAAGCTCAGTATTAATAAACGCGCACGAGACGCGCGATATATTAATAGTCGCGCCGGACGAATCGACGCGAATCAAAGGCTTGGCTTTTTAAATACAAACTATCCAACACGTGTATTTCATCTATTACATTATTGTATACATCTGTGATCCGCGTTTTCTTTCTGGAGTTTTTACCGATAATGTCTGTTTACACGGAGGTATCGAATTCGTGCAGAGAGAGAAGTTGAATTTCCAAGGGGAAGGGTGTATTTCAGTCATCATTTGTTTTCCATCCAGAAATAAAGACGAGGTTGAAACGCGAGATGGTTTTTCATTGCGCCTTTGCGGCGTTAATCGCACACTTGCAGTTTTGAATAGCTCTCGCTGTTATTATGGACGTAAGCGTTTTACCTATTTCTATGTAAGCTTCCTGTTTGCGAATCGATTGTTTCGCAGACAGTGATTTATGCTAACGCGTTGATCATCATCTACTGAGCCGTCAGATCGCGAAAAGTCTGCGTGAAATAAACGAAGCACTCATCAACGCGCTAAAATGGAAAAGCGCATACGCGTGTTATAGAAGACGTCAATCAAAGTGAACGGTCGCATCTTCGGGCGGCACGACGAAAGCCTCATGACGAAGCGTCTGGATTTAGAGACGAGAGCGTGACTCGATCCTCTATGCGTGTATAATGTAATACGGGCCGTCGCTCTCTCGAGCTGTGTTTATTATCTCGACGGGGCAATAATTTTGCCGGAAAAGCGAGAGTGAGCTGGACGTAGTTTACACAGATAAGCGATCGTCGAGTCGTTATTGCGATGATTCGAGTGAACGTTATGTGTTACTGGATGTGCTTTTGACAAAGTGTATGCATATTTTGTATTAATAAATTGTAAAATTTGAATATTGCAAGATATTTTATTCATTTTACTTTTTTGTACACAAGTACGGCAAGAAGTGAACTTGTCGCATAAATATTTGTAAAATACATAACAACAAGTTTTTCCGTCAAGAAATTCAATGAATCACAAGTTATATATAAAAAAATCTAATCTGTGATTCTTTAAAATAATAATAATAATAATTCTCTGACATCACTTCAATAGTGTCTTTCGCATCAGCGGCGTTTTCAATGAATAAATTTGTCGACGGTCTTAATGAGAATGCTACTCGCAAGAAAAGAAAGACGGAAAGACAATAAAAAAAGTGGCTCATTCAACAAGCATCTATATTTAAGAGTCGGAGGTGTAATAGACGCGTCGTAAACCGGCAGCTTTACGAGGATTTCGAGTTGAAATTGCGCGCGCGCGAGCTTTCATATGTGCGACACGACGTGAAATAATTTGCGTGAGTTGCAGGAGCATAAAGCCTAAAGAGGCGAGATGAACGTTTTAGAGTGTCGATCTAGGAGTTGGATGTAGGCTATGATATTCAATCATTTTTGCTATTTCGAGCTTTATACATCGGCGGTATTTTTGGAGTCATCGTGCGATGAATTCGAAGAAATGTAGCTTTGAAACTTTATGAAAACTCAAGTCTTTATAGATTTATAAGCATCATCAGTAGAGAAACTGATACACCGGCATCGGAATTTCAAATTCGAATTCTGAGAATAAAGAAAATTCTTTGCGAAGCTAACAACAAAGGCCATTTCAAAACCAAGTCATAAATTCCGCTTCTCGCGCACCTCGACAAAGCTTTTTCAATCAGTAAGTCCGATGAAAATAATATATTTGATTAATAAAAGAGAATATCTCGTGGATACAGTCATTATGGCCACAAATCAAAGTTTACTTAATAACGCGCGGTTCAAGTGACTCGTGATGAAAAAAGGAAAATAAACATGACATCAACTCGTGACTGCATTGAGAATTCTCGAGAAAGTGCGAGATAATTATAGACGATAAATATTTTTTTTTGTCGACGAGGGAGGATTACTATAATATTTTTTCTTTTCAATTCCGAAGCATCGACAAAGTAGATCGGTTGATACGATTTCACTACCGAACATACAAAATAATGCGGGACGTCGGAGAGTACGTATACAATACAGCGCTAAAATCTCAACCGCGAGCTGACCCTGAAACCATCAGGTATATATTGTGTATGTGTGGGTATGTATGTGTACGTGTATGTGCGGGGTACAGAATCTGAGCGCGCGAAAGCGACTCCTAAAAAGGAATTGGATTCGTATATGCCGATATATACATACACGCACTTGAAATACAACTTTTCTTTCAATGTCACGGAGTATCGGCATCTTTTTTCGCCGATTTCAATTTGGGCGTGGATTAAGACTCGTTATTTAAATACAGTATAAAAATAAGGTAATTTACGGCTTTGAAATCTTTTTTTACCGATCGTTATAACTTCTCGGTGTCAAGCCCTGTTTACTCGAGGAGCTGATATAAATTTCACGCTGGCTAACTTATTATTATGTCACCCGCGGTACTTATAGCAACATCCAAAACCATTTTTTTTTCACAGCACGATTTCGTAAGTTTCATTTATCAAAGCTGCGACAAGCTCATCGTCGATGAATCACTTTCTACACTGGACTTTATATATTTAGACCGCAAAAAAAAAAAGAAATAAAGAAAGAAAGTGTATCACACGACTACGAGGATTCCTCGAATTCCGTATCACGAAGCATCCTCGAACGACTAGGAAGAAGAAGACGAAGACGCTTTGCGGCTATACGGGCCATAAGACGTGCCCACACGTTCAGCAGCGACGACGCGGCTCTTTCGCAAGATCCGCGGATTTACGAGCGACGTTTCGATGTATGTATTTGTTCGGAGATTTTTTTTCTCAAGTCTCAGCCCTACTCGATTAATTCTGCCTTTATTTTTCTGCGCTGTTGTTCGAGTTATTTTTAGCGGATTTTTCAAGCTCGCGTAGAGTTGGAAAGTATATGCGCGGATTTACATAAGAGCAATTTTGAAAAAAATTCTCTTTCTGTATCATTATGGTAAACGCTCGACGATTTCATCTTTCGGTTTATCTATATAATTACAGTATAGCTAGTGCACGGCTGTTTTAGCGTGAATTTCAAAGCACGCGTGTATACCGTGAGTGCTTTGTATTCGAAAATTGCTGATGTTGTCAATAAGTCACGATAGTTCGGCTGTGTCGAATTACTACAATTAGCGATAAAAATACTCGCCGCGAGAGGTATTTGCTTAGTTTGCAGAGATTATAATAATACTATTCGCGCGCGCTCTCTCGAGGAGATCGTATCGCCGGGTGTATACGGTGCACCTTAGCTTCTTACGTCAATTGCATTTTGATCGAGCGATTTGCATACTTTAAGAAGTTCACCCGACACCTTGATTTCGTTTTAATACCTTCAACGGAAACTTTTTCCATTCGATCAAATTGAATTTGCATTTAATTTGAAAAGGTGGGATGAAAAAAAAAAGATTATAAAAATTCGAATAGGAAAATCTGTTGCGCGAGCCAAGCGCACGAGACCGCGTAGTGATTGCAATTTATGTCCCGCTTCAAAGTTCAAAGCAAACAAGCTCCGCGCATGAAAGTCGCCGTTCATAATTCGCAGAGTCTAAAACTAGAAAACCCGACGGACCGGTGCTCTCCGCAAACCACAACACGCTCTTGAACTCCGAGAGCTTAAAAAAAAAACACTATATACTTACAGGACGTTGGTGTTGGCGGGAACTTTGGGCACCCGATTCAGCTTCTGAAAGACGCATCTCACGGTCTTCGGCGGCGAGCACGTGCACCTCGCCGGACACGGCTCGGTGTTGTCCTGTGCCCTGACGATACTCGCTGTCAGGAGTAGCGATAACAGCAGCGAGGATAGATCCATTTTCCCGCGCATTTTTCAAACTACACTAAATCTATACTCTATATCACTAGTCGGTTAGAAAAAAAAAATAGTAATGATATTGTGAACACTGGGGAAGGATTAGATGTGCCGATTCGAGCGAGGAGCCATCGCGTCGTGCTGGTTTCCGGGCGGCGGCTCGCGTCGGACTGTGTATGCCGGACTGGATCGCGAGTCTCGAGAGCCGCCTCCGCCGACGCCGAAGAGAGAGAGAAAGAGGTATGCAGTCGGTATACGTATATATGTGCTGTTCTTCTCTCGACGTCTCAGTGGTCCACGATGGTTGGGCTGCGTTGTTTTTGGCGTTGCTGAGAGAGAGGTGGTATAGAGGATGTCGGAACTTGCTTTTTTGCGGGATAGGTATGATTTTTTTTAATCGCTAGTGGGAGGATTTTGAAGAGATAGATGATTTATTTCGCATCCCTTGCAAAAAATACTCAACGGGTTTCAATTCACTCTTGCTGTTTATTTTTTTAAGCCCGTGCAGCAAACTTTTTAATTTTTTATACGTGTATCAAAAACTTTCATCAGCCCGAACCATCTTACGTGCGAGTGTCGTGTGAAAAGCTTCGACATACATACTTTGTAATAAAGTGTGTGGTTATATATACTATAAGCTCTTTCTACACTCAAACTGCTTCGATGTCTAACATCTTGCGCACACAAAGCTGCAATACATCTAACACCAAAGTCTCTCCTGTGGACACAATCAATTACCTAACACAGTCACGCCCTCGTATCCCAAAATCCTCACGACTTTCCTATGGCTTCATTCAAAAATACTCCATAAATTAGCTGCGCGATAATACAAGACGTGAATTAGCATGAAACGACGATTTAGTCGTAGTATTTATTTATACGGGGCGGGAGTCAACGGACGAGCGCGTCTTGCGTTTTTTTTTTCGACGCGGCGGCGAAAGATGCAACGACGCGTGTTTCGCTAATAAGTCGTCGCCGTGGGACTGTCGGAATAATGGCGTTTGAGGTTTCCGTGTGGTCTGCCATCAGTCTCTGACGGGATGGGATGAGATTTTTAAAGCTACTTGCGGATATTACGTTTTGGAGAATTTATGCTTTCGCTGGATTTTAAGTGGGTAGAAACGAATTTTACAATTAAAATTGCGAATAGTTGAAATAGAAAGTCTCCACCGCAAAGTTGATTAAAAGCCCTACGCCGTATCGATTGAGCAAAAAGAAAACTTGGCGTGATAGCATCATTACCCGGACACAGCATATATGTAACATATGTGTACAGCGAGGACAATGGAAAAACAGCAAGTGCAAAACTCCTGGCACAACAAAGATCCAATTCATTAGGCGCTGCTGCGCCTCGCAGGTGATCAATTATCGCGTTATGCTACTCTCCCCCGCGAGACTTTTTTTATTTTGCGTGTCAAGGCTGGATTGGTAGGTATATTGTCGCTGTTTTGCGGAGACTGGAGTGTGATATCGATATCGCCTGCAGGAGAAGCTTTCACCCGAGAAGAGGCGATGAAAAATTCGGTGGGATGCAGGTGAGAAACCGCGCAACTGGTGTCGGTTTTCTATACGAGTATAAGGAAGGGACCTTTCTGTTTTAGTATATTAGTAACAGGTGAGATTGTCGTACACTATAATTTTCGTATCGAAAGTTGGCTATTTTTATAGTTGTGCAAAAGTAATATCAACTCTATCTGTTTTGCTAAATATAATTAGTGGGACGTCTGATAGTTATAAAAATTCTTGTGGTACTACAAAGCCAAGCTTTATAAAATACAACATTACCCGTGACTCGCAAAGACACTGCGAGATCAAACCAGATCTACTAAACTTGGCACTTTAGCGCACCAGGAAACGCTCGCGCACAGCTTTTATACATCAGCCAATGAAAACTCGCTCTCAACCCACATCACAACCGCAATTAATTATCTCTTTATTCGAAACCCATCATATTTACAAAAGCTCCAAACATATTACACGTATACCCACTCGACTTGCGATTTGCGCATACAAATCCACCGGCAGCAGCATATAACGAGGCGAAATTACACAATATAATAGACGTCGACCCGGTTTCTCGCGGTCGAGATCATGAGATCAGTCGACCGTCGCACATACAAGTATGATATAGTTGATTCGTTTTTCGGGCTTGGCGAATATTGGCCCGAATTTTTTTATGGCTATAGAGGTGACATCACGTCGTGATGTATGTGTGCTGAGGGTTCGTAGCAGATTTTTACTGCCGGTGATGAATCGCCGCTCGCCGTTATGGGGATCGGTTTTTTATTGGGACAGGATGGTTTTGGAATTGCGCCTAAACGATTTCACCTTCTGCCGATTAATTTTCATTTCAGTGCGTGTCTTCTGCCGCACAAGCCATAAGCCAAATTCGGGAACCGAGCGAAACAAAAAGCCCACACCCACTCGTAATTACACCGCAGCACATCCTACTCGCGTATTCTTTTATTTCTCATTTCGAATGTAATCCCGCGGACACGGCCGACTAGATTATGTTCCGAGGCTTTGTTGGGCGAAAGCGTTGCTGCTCATTGTCATGCATCGCGGGAGGATTTCCAGGAAAACCCTTTGGCGCCGCACATATTATGATGCTGTTCGTCACGCTAGACTTTACGCTTAGGGAGGTATAAAAGACACAAGAACGTCGAAAATAGGCGCCGTGTCGCGCGAATACTCCAGAAATTGATAAGCATCATTTTCAATAATAGAACATCGGCCTGCCTAATGTGGTATTTAGTTATTTTAGGCTGTAGGCCGTGACCGACTCCCCCAAGTCCCAGATTCCGAGCAGAATCATTAAACTTTAAGTTCCCGCGACGAGAGAGAGCTTCTAATTGGCAATAAAAACTGGAGTTTTCGTATTTCTTTAAATTGTTTTTGACATTGAAAAAGAAGACGTTTTAATTGATTAAAAAAAGGTTTATTGAGGCTAAGACAACGATTTTCCTGTATATATTTGTTTAGAGTCATTAGATTCTATATATAGCATAAAAAGTCTGTCACAAATCGACCATAACACAACTATAATAAACATAATTAGAAAATCGCTTCATGGAAAGCTTGCTCAGTCAATCACTAAAAGCCTAAAATTACGTCGATAGCGTCTCTAGATCTGCACCGTACAAGCGTACAATTATAGACAGCACCATCAGCCAGTCGAGATCTGCGATCTAGCATCGGAGAAGCAGGTACTTAGATAAACTCACTGAGATGCAGCTCTGAGCTTATCTCGCAAGAAGCATCTGTCTGAGAGAGTGAGAGTAGACAAGGAGTAAAGAGCCGGAATCCTTATCTATACAGGGTTGGATGAGCGCTTACGTTTCGCGCTTTGATAGTATTACACGTTCGCAGGTGACCTTGAAATTCCGCGAGATCCATTCCGCATTAATTATTAAAAATAATGTATATTTTTCACGACATTTTTAGCAGTAGAGTTCGTTCCGTAGAAGAATATCAACATTCGTACACAGACGCATATACGATTCGGAATAACTGCGATCATTCTTTATATAATACCAGCTCATCATCTCTCGGCTGCAGAAGAAGCATCAGCGCCTACGCACACGAGTCGACCCTCTCGATTTGCATACCATCTCGCGAATGCATAAAAAGGAGAACGAGAGCCAAATCACACGCCTGGGATATTTCAATCGAGCCTTCACATGTGTGCAGCTCCTGTGGATCATTCCTGACTGCGGAGAGGGCCTAGGGGTTAATATACTCGTTCACTATAGCTTCTCGAGATTGTGCAGTGTTACACCATCATTTGCATATACTGCAAGGAGTGTAATATTGTTTATGATATCGAGAGCAGCGTGAGAATAAGAGTAGTGAGCATATGCGCGAGAGTAATTTTAATTTGCAAGTCGTTTATACTGATATTCATCATTGAGGCTACTTGGCTCCTATGCACGTCGTAAAAACCGTCAAAACTTCTTCGCACCCGTCATCAACATCATCTCAATTATGATAAACCGCATAGGCTCTTGCATTCTAATCGCTGGAATAGAGCAGCATCAGTAGAAAAAGACGAGAAAGCTCCGAGTGTTCCCAGAACCGTAGACGAGTATAAGCATCTTAAGAAGATCGTGATGTATATACAAGATTCGTTAAAGGTACAAGTGGATATTTTCAACGGCAGTCAACGGCCTGAGAAGTGCAGAAACACGTCTTTATCTCTTACGCATGTTCAAAGTGCCAATGAGTCCCGATATTCGAATATACTGTCCGAAGGACGTTCGCAGAGAAGAAAAGGACGATGACAGATGTTATTTTCGAAGCTAGCTTGTATAAGTTCCACCGATGAATTCCAACTATTTTCAGATACGCGTATTATACCGCCCGTAAAGTATTTATAGACGTTACCTAAACGGATAAAAAGCAAGTTACGTTTGCGGAGGGACTCCTCTTACTCATTATCGGATAATCCATTGTGAGACTAGGAAATAAAAAATCTCGAAATTCCCGCCTCGTGTCGCGCGCGCTAAATTTAAATTCTGCTGGAGCTTCCGGCAGTCCCTCCTCGCATATAAACAATCGACTTTTCGGCGGTTCTTTGTTATCGTTTTAAATAGCCCGGGAGAAGCGAGGTCTCGCTTTTTAACGACTCGTGCAAAAAGCAAACGCCCAACACCGGCTGTAAACCGAGCGACCGCGAGTTAATGGCAGTGAAAACACTGTCTTTCATGCGTGCACCCTATAAATACTGTCTTAAATTTAGACACACCTTTCTCATTTCGAAAAATCAAGTTCGCGTATTATTAAAGAATTAAAAACCACGGAGAAAATTAATGTGTTTACGATGTAAGAATGACTGGATGAAAATTAATTACGAATTCCCATTAAGTCAATCTGTCGACTATCAACGACGCTGCACTCACTTACGCTCTCTAAATCATACTCGCATCTAGCGGCGCTGATAATTCAATCCTCGCGCGAATTTTCCTTCTCTATATAACGTTGCAGCCGCGTCCGACAAATCGATCATAGACAGACGACATTGCGAAAGCAGCGATTTACGCACTCCTGTAATAGCTACTAGGCTGCGATAGCTAGTGTATATAGGATAAAGAGCGATCGACTCGAGTATTATCGGACGGCTCTATAGCGTAGATCAAAGTGCTCAGAGTTCTCGGATCAGAGGCTGAAGGGGTTACAGAAATAGTCGGCGGGTATTTATACTGTGCGTGAGAATTTTTGGAATTTCGAGGTGTGATATTGAAATCGAGGAAGAGCTTGGTTGATCCGTTTGAATAATTGGAATTAAATTTTTTTAGTGAATTTTAATACGCAATTACCATTTATATTAACGAGTGCCAACAGATAAAACAATCTTAAACAATAGTCATGACAATGCTGTCTTACAAATGCGATCGACTGTGAAATGCTTACGGCGTGACGCAAAGGACTTTTTGAAATAGAACGCACCCATTTCTAATCACTTTTATTAATTTTATCCGCGAGTATTGTTTCGCAATACAAAATTTATGTAAAGCAACTAGCCTCTGAAGTCGTTTAACATGCATTGAAAAATGTAAAAAAAAACAATTTTATAGCTACAGGGACATTACGGGAATAAGGGTAAGCGTAAATGATGAGGCAATCAATGTTTATGATCTTTGATATAAATTTATTGAAATCAATGTTATAACTTGCTCGGAGAGATCCTTTTATGTTCGACAACATATCCTCAAGGAGTTGTAAGTTAATTAAGTGCAAATTAAACTATCTTTCTACTCGAAGATACTCGTCACACACTTTTCTCGCAATAGAATACCAGGTATACCATATTTCTTTTTCATCCTTTTCTTTTATACATAAAACGGCTACTCGATCGCGAAGCTAAATTTAATATTTACAGTGCGTTTCGAGTTTTGAAAAAGAAAACTAACAACATAGAAGCGCCCAGTTCGTTCCAGTACATTTTCCTTGCTATCTTCAAATTTTAAAAAGATACCGTCGCCGTGCCTTCGTTTACGAAAAAAAAAGAAAATACAATAAAACAAAGCACTCACTTTTGCCTAAAAAGAACTCATACGCAGCTCGCAAAATGAACAATACTATTGTACATGTGTTTATTAATACGTCTAGGTAACGCGCAAGTCTTCACAACATAAGATTCTTTCATTGGTCCATATAAAACAATTTATCCTTCTTCGTAAACTCACTCGGATAAACTAATTTTTACCCTATCTCACTAAACATAACGCAATAATTATCCTGTTTGAATCGTGTATTTACAAAGTTGAAGTCGTGACTGAGCGACAGAGCTACCTTATCGCGCGGTATATAGTCTAGGCTGATTTCTGGTAGGAGAAAAAAGAACGAACCAAGTATGTACGAAACTTAAGAACCCATTCGTTAATCAATGATAAAAGTGTGACTGTCGCCTGCTATCTAAATTGTAGTTGTATAGATTACAGTTAAAACCTGTAAAACGTTTATACGCTCGCGAATCCTTTTTCTCCTCGTAATGCAATCAATACATTTACTAATTTTTCTGTATTAATATTCGTATTCATACCGCAGTACAAAAGAAAAAATTCAAATAATATTTCTAAAAATCAATTTTTCATTTCGACTTCCTTCAAACTTAATTTATCTATCAAATGAAATCCAGCATTGACGTTCGACGCGCGTTTGATTGGCAAAAACATTTAATTAATGTTAAACCTCATAAAGGCAATCGAAATAAAAAAATATATATCTCTAATAAGTTTTTCATCGAAACGTAGGAAATGCACGAAAAACGTCTGCTGATGAAGTCCAGCATATGATTCAACGTTAAAATGTTAAACGCAGTCGTTTTGTTGACACGCGTAACTAACCTCTAGATGTAGACCCGCGCGACTCGAATCGCGTCTCGAGAGCAATAGTTCTCACTCATTTGTCGTCGTCGATGCCATCGTTCTGCTCGGGATCAAGCTGATCTCAGGCAATCTTCATGTAGATCATGCGGTCCCTCATCTTGCGGTTCCTCAGATCGCGGAGTGCTCGCTGCGCCTCCAGTGGCGACGTGAATGCAACTCTGGCGTCTCCGGTGGGCATACCCTTGTCGTTGTACCTCCTGATCACCTGCTCTCGAGATACTTGGAAGTCGCCGAAGAAGTCGATGATCTCGTCGATATCGGCCTTGAACGGTACGTTTTCCAGAGACAAGACGCAGCCGGGTTTACCAAAGCCTTCTAGATGAGGTCCCGGCGGTCCTGGTGGTCCCGACATAGGTGCGGCCGGATGTCGACCCATCATGTGTCTGGGTGGCATGCCCATCATCGGCGGTCCCCTCATTCCAAAGTTGTTCATTCCAGGATGGAATCGCATACCCGGATGGTGCATGGGTGAGAATCTTGGCCTTGTTTCGCCCATGTGCGGGAACAGCTGTTTGGGCTGCGAGTGGCCGTCGATCATTTTGCTGGTGCTGTCGACCATACCCAAGGTGTCCAACATCTTGTTCCTGTTGACGAGCTCGATCGTGGGAATGTTCTTGCCGAGTGGCACACCGTTCTTGGCGGTGGCGCGCACCGCCTCCTCGCAGGAATCGAACTCGCAGAAGCACTCGCCAGCAGGCTTGCCGTTCTGGTTGAGGAGCATGTGAATTCGGTGCGGCACCAGTCCGATGTCGGAGAAGTAGTCCAGGATGTCGCGGTCTATCGTCTGGTAGGGCAGCCCTCGCATGATTACGCAGTCGAAGGAGGCGCTACCGTCGAGAGATCCACCGCTGCCGCCTCCAAGATGCGACTGCTCGTGCTCGTTCTTGGACTGCTCGAACTTTTCCTCGCTGATGGAGGTCACCATGACGATCTTCGAGCCCATCTTCTGGGGCTTGGATTGCGCCAGCTTGGCGTCGTCCAACCTCGCGAACTGCACGTAGGCGTAGTACTGCATGCCGTTGTTCTCCTTTTTACTCGTGATGAACAAGTCGTTGATCTTCCAGTCCTGGAACATCTTGGCGATGTCCATTTCTTTTACGAAGGACGGCAGCTCGGACACTAGAACGCAGCTCGAGGGTGTCGGGCTGATGTCCATCGCAACGTCTTCGATCTGGTCTCTTGACCTGTCCGAGCTCTTGAAAGAGTCGTTTGTCTTGTCGAATATCGCCTCCTCCAGATGCAGGACCTCGACTTCGGAACCTCGAACGTACTTGGTGCCCTTCAGGGCCTGCTCCTTGCTCTCGAAGTTGCCGAATTTGACGTAGGCGATGCCCACGCGGTTGCCATGCGTGTCGGTGATCAGCTTTATTCCGTCGTTTCTGATGTAGATGCCCTGGAAGGCCTGACGCACGTCCCCGTAACTCACGCTCAACGGCATGTTCCTGATCTCGATGCAGTAGCCGTTCTGAGACTTGTCCTTGGCGAACCGAGAGTTCCTGTCCCGGTTGTCTCGGCTATCTCTATTGTCTCTGGCATCCCTGTCCCGATTGTCCCTGTTGTCCCTGTTGTCTCTGTTGTCCCTGTTGTCTCTGTTGTCTCTGTTGTCCCTGTTGTCCCTGTTGTCGCGGTTGTCTCTGTTGTCCCTGTTATCCCGGTCTCTGCCGTCCATTCTCGGGCCGCGATCGGGTCCATTGTCGAAAGGTCTGTGGGATGCCTGGAACGCGTTCGGATTTCTGCGACTGTCCAGCTCCTGAACCTTGTTCATGAATGGATTGTTCGGCGAGGGTTTCATGCCGGGCCTGAAGCCCATACCACCGGCATTTCCGTTGTTGGAATTGTTGAAGTTCGAGTCCTGCGAGAAGGGACTACCCCGGGACGGAAATCTGCCGTCCATTCTGTCCATACGGTCGTTCCAGTGCTCGCCCCCCCGGTTGTTCCGGCTGTTCATTGCATTCGGGCCGCCGCCACCCATCGAGCCGCCCATGCTCGAGGACAGGGGGTTCTGCATGGAGAGAGCCAGCGGGGGAACCTGGCTGGGAAGCATGTTGCCCACGCCGTTCATTCCGTTCATGCCATACTGAGCCCCGGAAAGCATCGACGAGGCCTGGTTCAAGCCGAACGGTCCGCCGCCGGGTCTCTGCTCCTGCACGTCCTGGGACGGAAGGACAGACGCGGCGACCGCGTTCAGGAGACTCGGCACCAGCGCGGCGGCTTGCATCTGGTTCTGAGGCGGCACCTCCCAGACCCCGTTGTCCGGCAGAGTCGGCTTCTTGTTGCTCGGGCCAGCCATAGGGCCAGCAGCAGCAGCCTTGTCCTTGATCGTGTACTGGCCCACGCAGACGACGTCGTTGTTGGAGTCGTCCTCCTGCACGACGGGATTGTCCTTCCTGCGCTTGGCGTCGCGGTCGCGCGAGCGCGTGCGGTCACGCGAGCGGGACCTGTCGCGTCTGCCGCGCCTGCGGTCCCTGCGGTCGCGGTCCCGATCGCGAGACCTGCTCCTGTCTCTGCGGCCGCCCCTCCTGTCCCTGCCGCCGCGGTCCCTGTCCCGGCGATCGCGGTCGCGGTCGCGGTCACGGTCGCGCGACCTCGATCGGTCGCGGGAGCGCGACCTGTCGCCCCGGCGATCCTTGCGATCCTTGTCGCTGTCGTGATCGCGATCGGAGCGCCGAGAGCCGCTCGCTGCTGCGTTGTTGCCGCTGCCGGAGTCGTTGGCCCCGCCGGCTTTGCTGATGATGGGAGGATTGGGGGCCACCGCCACCGGGGCGGTAGACTGCATGAACGCGCTCTGTAGGTTGAGCGTCTGCTGGCGCGCGGTCTCGATGACCTTTTGCATTTCCGTGCGCGAGCTCAGCAGGAGCTTGATCTTCATCTCCTTGATCTTGCCGCCATCCTGCATCATGGCCTGCCGGGCATCCTCGTCCGTGCTGTAAGAGTATTTTTAACGGTATAACGCTTTTGCTTTCATTTTTCCCTAACTATTATAGTCCTTTCTTTTGCGACGCTGAATCGCAAGGTCTTGATTTTAACATGAAATTTTTATTATTACTACTCGTTTAGAAAAAATAAGCCTTTTCAGCTCTTTTAATGAAACCTACTCGCGAGTATTGTTATTTGCAATGTATAAAACAAAAAGAGCAATCTTGTTGCAACGAGCGATACCTAAATTTGACTTTAGCTTAATGAAAAAAAAAAAAAAAAATCGTCCAAGTCTCACCTAAAGGCAATGAAAGCATCGCCTAGTTCGCCACCAACGATGTGAACGCCACCCTCGGGTATGCTGAGGCCACGGAAGAACTGGCGGATGTCCAGCGCATTGGCGGACCACGCCAGGTTCTGCAATCTGATTATGACGCTCATTTTGACGACAGCGCGGCTGTGTGAGAAATCTGCAAGCCAACAACAAAACGGAAGTTCGATATTACAAGTTGTCGAGCTGACCAGTAGCTGATGATGGATGTTGTAGATAGAAAAACGCAGCGACGATTCTTGTAGACTCCAACTGTAGACCGAGTGAGTGAATGTCGTTGCTAAAGGTTCAGAGATTTTGGAATTTTTCTTTCCCAAAGGTTTTGTTTATAGATTAAAATTTGCAGAAATTCATTTAATTGTATACGCATTCATCAAGGCCTCTATAGGAAAAGATGTGACGTTGATGGTATATACATTTTAAGACTTAATTTTAAAAAAACATTTAATTGTCAAAAAGACAAAACGTTGCCTTCAATCATCGCTTAAAAGCGAAGAGATAAGCAACACAAGTTAAAGTATGATTTACGTATATAAGATAAAAGAAGTATTTAAAATTTAATTAGGACATTAAAGTTTCATCACGTTTTTGGATAAAAAAATAGAATAGAAAAACATTAGCAATAAAATAAAAATAACATCAAGTAAAGCGAGGTACTCCTACACTTTTGTGATGCTCGCCCTTGACATTAGAGGAGCGTACAAGCTGCGCATACAAATGCGCGCATGCGTAAGAGTATACTTTAACTGCTTTTTCCAACAGTGTGGATATCGCACCTGGCAAAGCTACAGAAGTAAAAATATTGATTCAAGATTGAATTTGAAAGCAACGAATGAGAATTTGTTTGTATACGGATAATTAAAAATAAAATCATACTAAAATAAGTTGAATTTCTCGACTAGCCATTTTTATTTCCCAAAAAATCAAAGTAGCCACTTTCGGAGCACTCTCTTCTCAAACAACTATGTATATACGAGACTCGCTCGAGCAGGTAAACGACGCCCACCAGAAGACGGGAGATCTGGTTTTCGCCGAGAGCTAGCCCCCGGCGTTTTGTTGCATATAACATATATATACGTGCCGGGCGTTAAAAAAATCGACGGCGTCCACACTCACGCGCGCGCGTGTTTGCTCTTTTATTTCTCCTTGGCCCAAAGCGTTGCTCTCGTTTGGATGCGCGCAAATTCAGAGTCTGTATTTTGACTCATCGATTATTCATGGGTTATTGGACTGTGTGCGCTGATGATCGGTGGGCGAATTTTTTATATTGGTTTAAGCGTTTAATTAAGTTGTTATGAATAATTAAACAGATTTTTCAGCGGTTTACTTTTTAAAAAAATTCAATTTTAAAATTCGAATCAAATAGTTATTAAGCCGCATTATTCAAGGATATTTTTTTTAAATGGTTTGGTTTGTTAATTTGTAATTTTTTAAACGGTAGTCTGTCATTAAAAGATTTTCATCTAAAATTATCAACAATATCCATCTAGCGATAAAATCTTGTTCAAAGGATAACGTCTCTACGTAACTTTGATACAATCAACTAATTTATACAATGTACATAATATTAAACAAAGAAATTAGGTAGCACTTAAGATTAGATCTTGATGAACTATTTGAAGTATAGACATTTTAGAAATAGCATTCACTGCATTTGCGTTATCTAAGCATGATTCAACATATTTAGCAAAAATTGTTACATAAACGACATGAAGTTTGAATAGTTTTTAAAATAAGTCAAATAAAAAACAAATAATATTTTCTGGTTTCAGCTTAGTGCAATGATAGAAAAATCCGTCCTTATATAAAATCCCCTAATCTTGCTTTAAAATGTTTGACACGTGTAACTATATCAAAAGCCATTATCTATTAAAACGTCTTATAGGCTTGCACTACAAAGTGATAAGCCTAATCAGTGAAGAAAAAAAAAAGAAAAGTTACAAAACACAAATAAACCAAAGAAGAAAATTCTAAAATTCCCGATACTTTCACTTTCCCATTCTGCCAACAGTCAAGGCCACAGCTCGCAGTGCCATCGCCGAGACAATGCATATCAGTATAGTATAGTAGTTATCAATCACTCGTAGAGTCATAGCCTCAGCTCCACACACTGACAAGTCTTCGGAGAAAATTCGAATGGCATCGCTCGATTGGATCACTGTATGTGAGAGTCTACGCATATATCGTCTCACGCCCACGATTGCGCTTAACTAAATGTGTATATGATGGGAGAGCTAAAGAAAGCGCACGTGTTGCGGCGAGTGTTTAGACTGCGACGCCTATACGTGACGAGACGCTCATGGCAAAAAGTTTCTTTCGTCTGTTTGTGTTAAGCGCGCAAATATACGTATTGTGCGTATTATTCGTCAAACTGCTGACCGAATGATGAAACCTTGTCTTTGTGTCGTGAACCTCTTATAGGTCGAGGAGGAAGTTGAAAATTCTGTTTATATTGAGTGGTTTTATTTCTCGAATGTTTAGGTGCTTCAAATTAGCGCTGAGGAAGCGAGTGCTGCTACTGCGTTTGCCGACATAAATTAAAAGACTCGCGTACAAATAAATGGGGATTCGTTGTAAATTAAAAAAAATGTATGCAGCAGAAGTATGATTACTTGATGTCATTTGATAACTAAAAAAAAGTTATTAAAAGCTAAATGTCATTACAATTTTGTTTTCGTGAAAAGTTAAAAACTTGCATTCATTTGAATTATCCTATTTTATATGATGAGGAATAATTATTGAGATAATAACTGATGGGACAATAATTGAGAGTCTATTTCCAGTAACACGAATTTTGCCAAAGAATCAATTAGAGATTATACAACCGAATAAAAAAATATCCAAATGAAACTATTGTAAGAAATGAAGCCAATCATAACTGATAAATTATTATTCAGGTGAATATGCATTCTAAATATATGTACGTGTAGGCGTGTACGTAAATTTGAATAATTAAACTTGTCAATTAAACGTCTACTTAATTATTATAAAAATATGAAATCGATTCTAAACTGCATAGATATACAGCTTTGTAAACAGCAGCATCTTGCACCTTAGTATTGCACAGTAATACTGTACGCGTTTTGTTTCGTGAAATTAGGTTAGGTTACTTGCATAACCTAACAGAACGTTAGATTTTTACACTATTGTTGAAATAGAATTACATTTTATATCAATTATACATTGCAGCTGGGGGTCCAAAAAATGTAACCCATCATAGGCATTATGTGTTATTGATTTTCATGTACTTGTATATTATGTTAAAATACACCTACAATTATTTTCTATATTTATACACTATAAAAGTTTGAACATTTTTTTTCTTGAAGATTACTGATAACGATTGCTAATCCCAAAATTTATCGAGGTAAAATACTAATTCAACAAGTTCAAATTATTACTAAATGTTTGCAATAACATGTTTTTTTCCTTGTGTAAAACTACATGTTTTAACGTAACTTTATGACGTTTTCTTAAAGCCTTTCAATGTAGTTTTTGCACCATTGACGAATGTTTAAGATATTAAAAGAGTGTATACCTATTGTTAAAAAGTTACATTACTTTCAAGAAGTGTTATCTGTACCGCATAAGCATAGTAAGATTTAACAATTATTGAAAACATATTTTTTCGTATTGGAAAGTTGTATTTCGCCTATAAAAATGGAGCCAAGTTATACACGATAAATGTGCAAATATTATTGTAGGACTCTAGAATAAAGCATAATTTATTGAAGACAAACTCTCCATACGCATTAGTTTAAAAATGTTGAAAAATCGACTGAGCCAACCCTAAAATTTTAAATAGCTGTAACAATGATGCGGAATTTCACGATAGCTAAAAATCGCCAACTACAACTAACGCATCGAAGACTTCGCACAAAATGTGGAACAAGATGGTTTGGGAAATCTTGATTATTCGGGAATCTGCTGCACGTCCATGAATAGAAATTTTTCTTTCCGTTTCACGACTCGATCGATGGACTTGTAGCTATTATGCTGCTGCGAAAAGATGAGAATACTCGATTCTTCCGGTGACCGCTATGTTTGTAGATTTTAAAATACGAAACTGCAGAAACTAAGACGTGGATGATATTGTCGACAACGAAGATAATTTTACTTTTACTTCTGATTTTTCAATAATTTAAGGAAACAAATATAATGCCTGCGAACCTAATAACATACATTAAACCAACTTAAAATTCAATCGCTTTTGTTTCTAATCAATAATATTATTATTTATAAGTAGTCAATTATAGAATCTTGTTTTAACTGATTTGTTCTTAAAACTAACCTACTTATTCAAAATCAATGTTTATAGAAGATATTTTTCTACCAGCTAATTACTGAAATTATCAATGGAAAGAAAATATTTTTTGTTTTTGCTGTAAAATCAATTACATCCTATTTAAAAATGTTTTAAATGCTAAATAAGATTTGAGGAATATCAACCTAATACAACACTTAAAGCTATAATTTTCGTGTCCAAGTTAAAAGTTTCCCCACTCTTTAAAAAATTAAAAAAACATTTAAAAAACTTCAGCTGCAAAACTTTGACAATCTGGAACAATTTTATCAACACCTTCTGAACTAGCAGAGTATCGAATAAAAGCCCGATGTTAAAAAAAAGAAGTAATTAAAAAAAAATAATAAAAACTCAGATTAACCAGTCTTGGAGCATAAATAAACACGACAGTAAACTATAATAAAATCAAGGGTCATACATCAAGTCTTCGTAAAAAAAAAAAAAAAAAAAAAATTAATTGGAGCAGAAGAGGAGTGTGCGTGGGCGAAGTCGTCGTA
This sequence comes from Cecidostiba fungosa, assembly GCA_900474305.1. Taxonomy (NCBI): domain Eukaryota; kingdom Metazoa; phylum Arthropoda; class Insecta; order Hymenoptera; family Pteromalidae; genus Cecidostiba; species Cecidostiba fungosa. Next base: position 144,790 of record UCOJ01000160.1, on the reverse strand, counting down.
TAAAAAAAAAAAAAAAAATCCAAGCGAACGTACAAATGCATGGGACGTCGAAGTGGCGCCGCAAGAACTTTTTTCTCGCTACAGCATCGTGATTTGTGTGAATACGCGATGAAATGACAGTTCAAAGTAAAAAATAAGAAACGAGGAAGAAGCTTGCCCAGATGAGCATTTTCCACTTTTATTGCGATGTTCGAAATTGTGTCAGAGAATCGACACTACTTTGAGTTTCGATCGTGACTTGATTTTTATGGATTTATGAACTGGTTTTACAACTTATATGATATGTTTTACGATAAGTCATTTTGATATTTAAGATTATTAATGATAAAACTGTTTAAATATTATTAATTATGTATAATTAATCTTTTAGCTTTATTCTTAAAAAGTTGAGGTCAGAATTATTCTAAAGGAACGAATATTTTTAATTTTTAATTTCGGGCTAAAACTTGTCATTGCCATTTTTAAACAGGAAAAAGTTAAAGCAAATATTTCTATAGATGATCTTGAAGTTCATATTTGAATAAATATTGTTCAAATCGGGGTAAATAATCGCGAACGGAATAGAGAAGATAATAACTGCAATTGGACATATAGCATTCCAGCACGACGGTTATAAATTACTTTCTGAACAATTTGCAGTATTCATTAAAAAAAAAGAAGTTTTCTTATGCTTGAAATCAGTAGACTTCATTGTATATATTAAGATAATTCCTATCAATTCGATAATTCTTTTTTTACGTCTAGAAATGATATACCTCACAATTCAATCAGCTTATTTTCGGAAGTCTTAAAAAACTGCATATCTCCCGTTGATAAACTCAGTGCCTATGTAGTACTCAGATCCACATTTATGGATAATTGCAGTACCACTTAAACGAAGATAAAAATTTTATTTGTTTATAGATTTGTACTAACTGAATTTAGCGTAACGTCGAAGAGCTTTCGTTTTCGTTCTCCGCACGACAATAGATTTCTCTCCATCCTCCTGCTCGTTCGTCGCGATCGGGAGTCCGGCCGACGGTGGTGTGTCGCAGCGCAAAGTAACTTGACATCGACAACCGTGTGAGAGCGAGAGACAGAACAGCTGAATGCGGCATCCAACTGGAATTTACGCTACTGCTGCTTCCAGCGAATCATCGCAGCCCCGCGCTGACTCCTTGCGATATATCTCGTGGCTAAGGTTTTTCGTTTTTTTTCCCTCTTTTTTTCAGTAACAGAATTCGATGATTCATGATAGGGATATTCAAGGCTTGTCTGTCTGGTGAAATTCTCTAGTTATTAATTTATTAAGAGGTTTAGATTTGATACCTCTCTTAGACTTACCTTTGAAATAAAAGCAAATTTAAGAGACTACTAAGTTCTAAGTAGATTTTAATCGAGGAGCATTGAATCTAATTCATTGATAGACACTTGTGGATATCTAAAATACCTAATGACTGTTGGTAAATTGAGGAATATTGTTTTTGTAGCACTTTGCATAAAAATATTCCTTTATGTTAAATTAAACATTGAAAGGAGTTTTTATTCATGTAAGCTGGGATTATCGGTCATATAAATACATTTTTATTATATTATCTGACCTTTTGACAATTACTTACCACTCACTCGGTAACTCTGAAGTCTATATTGAAATGTAAGATTGCTAAATACTACTGCGTAATTATAAGTACTTATTTACGTATAACTTTATGTAGTTTTTATAATGATAATTTCACAAAAACAAATAAGCAGTGAGAGGAAGAAGTAAGTGACTACACATGAAATCACAAAACTTCCCTCCCAAATTAAGAGCTAATTTTATTACATTACTAGTAGGAGAATTTTACCTTTTTTCTAGAACCTCGAAAACCTTCTTTCTTCGTTAATGTGTCACTTGGCTAAAAGGTATGATGCAAGTTAAGAAGACGACGCGAATTTAGAAGACCAAGCAGCAAATTGGTAAGTGACAATGAAATTCAGCAAAGATGAGGAAAACAAAAGTTCAACCGCAGCACTTTTTCATTTTATTTTATTTTTCCTAAAAAATCCAGCGCTGAAACTCCAGTACCTTATCTGCCTCTCTCTTTTGGTCGCCTAACTCACGCTAGATGCCTAAGATTCCTGCAACACACATCAGTATTTCCACCCTGTACCTCAAACACATCATTTGTATAGATGAAAAAAAAATTGTATTTTACAGAAGATATACATTAAGACAAAACAGATCCATGCATTTTTCAAGCTCTACTTCTAATGTACATCTTCCGTAAAGTTTTCATTTAAAAAATAACAAATATATAGCATATTTGTCTCACACAAATTCAAACTTGGCAATCAAATAATAAAAGTATAAATATAGTTAAAAATAAATTTTCTTTTCAAGTTTCTTCGTTAACCTAACCTCAAAAAGTACAATTTTCACTTTTTTATTGATCAAGTTTAATCTGTCCCACATATGGAAAAGCAATCAATGTACCTCCATATATATATGTATCCAGAATACTTTTTTCAGAAAACCATCGCGTCAATTGAAAAGGTTCCGAAACCAATCGATCTTAGTGCACGTAAATAAGTATATTATTACAACCACGCACACCATGTTCCATCCATTTTTTCCCCAACAAAAATGCACCTCGTTTTCGTGTCGTCGAGGTCACAACGCGATACGTAATCCCTCACCCTTGGCAAACGCTTCTGAACACAATAACTCCGTCTCGCACAACGCGGCCAAATCAAATCTGCTTCAAATTTAAGCAACCTCTCAGAAACAACTGCTGAAAAAATGACTCGACAATTTTTCACAATCTATCTTGCTGAACGCAACGCGCGCCATTGTGGCGTCCCGTGGAATAATCCAGAATGCTGTGTCGTTGTTGTATGTCAAAAAACCTTGGACTCACCGCTGTCGGACTTACAATATTAGAAACGGACGCGGCGACTCTCGGAGAAGGGAATTTCCGCCGAGTGTTGATGGTTTCTTTTCTCTCTCCCTCGTCTAAGGATATCCTTATTATGCAGCGACGACGAAGACGACGACCTGCTGCCGACGTCGCGCCAGCGTAGCGAGTGTGCAAAATGGCGGAAGTGCGGAACACGCCAGACGCCAGAGCCAAGCCGCCAGGCCGCCACAGCCACTTCGCCCACTTCGCCGCGATCGGAGCGCCCTCTTTTTTTGTTTACGCTTATTTAGGTACATAACATATATTAATATACTTATAATAATAATATACTTCTGTTTTTTTGGGTTTTCGGAGTATCGGAGTCGTAATATAGTACATTAGCTAACTGGATCGTTGATTATTGTGAATTAAAATATTGTGGGTTTTACTTCTATATTTTAGGAATAGACGCGGAAAATTTAATTATATAATATAGAGAGCAGCAACGTATGTGAAAAGTTTTGTGAAATACTACTTTGCGGATGTAGGTAATAAAAAAGACCTATTATGTTGAAACCAGTAAAATTACTGTAATATTTGTGTATTTACTATTCTCAGAGATGTAAAATCACTAGACATTGTGGTATCATTACTAGTTTCAACATAGTAGGTCTTTTTTATTATTCTAAAACCCCCAATTATCTTTTATTAAACCAAAAAGCTTTTTTATTTTTTGAAACTACTGAATCCTTTTCTTTTATGAACCGGACGTCCCCCAGCATTAAGTACAGTAATGCAGCGTCCTCACCCCACTCGCGGACCCATCAGGAATTGGATCTACTGGGGTGGAGTAGTAGTAAGTTCTATTTTGAGACTTGAGTAAACGCAGAGACGCAGATTATTCCAAGTTCTGCTTACAGTTTAAACTAGCCAACGCTATTTTTCCCGAGTCTGCTAAGTTCACTCTCCTATTTTCACACCACATATTTTAGTAAATTCAAATCGCGCGCGCATTCACGCTACCAACTTTTCCAGTCCAACCGAGGATATCACACACCTCAGAGCAAAGCATTTTAGGTTAGATTTCGGCCGAAACAAGCGGAACAAGCCGCCGGAGTTTAGCGCGCGCGTGTTAACAGAAGAACCGACGCAGTTCGTTTGCGAAAAAAAATCTTCGCCGGCGCCTCGACAAAGGACATAATATAATACAGAGAGCAGCGGAGAAGCCAAAGGACGAGAGGAAGATGACGAACCAGGTGAAGGGTAGCGGCTGGCCGAGGCGATCAAGCAGCAGTTCCTTCGACGGCAAGCTCCCACCCAACCCCGCAGTAGGCGGCAACCGGACGATAAATCTGTAAGTGTTGTTAGTCAGTCAGTTCTCAGTTCCACATCAGTTGCGAGTCGGCTGCGTTGCCGTACGGTTGTATGTAAGAGAGAGAGAGATAGAGTGAAAGAGAGACTTTGTGTTCTGTGCGCTGGATATTATGAGAGAACGAGCGTCGACCCAGGATATGGCTTCCTCGAGCGGTAGCAACATGCCCGGCGGAAAAACGGTTACGATGTATGTATACATGCATACTCAATTGCAGCCGCTATACAATTTTTATTCGTTTTTTATACTTTTTAAGCTCTCTTTTCTCCACGACTATAGGAATGGGACGTGTATTGTTGTTGTAGACAGCTAGTTTGCGCCATAATACAACTCCAGCGTCTGTTCATAATATACTTAGCGATTCGAGGTTTTCTCGTATAGCGCAAGTTTTCGAGAGATTTTGAGGTTAATTGCATAGCTTTTGGCGTCAGTTTGTGTTATTGATTTTCCGAAAAGCTTGCTCTAACCTCAAAGTCCGAGGAGGTTCCTCTGTATAATTTTAAGCTTTGTTTAACATCACTCGAAACAGCATATAGCATAACTATATATTGTTTTTATATGAATGTTTATCGTGACTCCTTTTGTAAACTACCTATATTATACGTATAATTATTTTGACACAATTTTTATATTTTCAAAGACAGAGTACATACAAGTGCATGCTTCATTAAAATTATTGTATTTATAGAGCTATTGAATCAGCTATTGAAGACTCTCGTATACAAATCAATAATTGTATTCAACAAAACTTACTCAATTATTCACAACAAAGTCGTTCGACTTATACTACCGTATGAATGTAATGAACTGAATGAATATGTTAAATATTTATGTAAAAATTTTGTAGTACTTAAAAATTGTATTAGTTGAAGACATGATATTGTTTAATGCACTCGCTCTCCTTGAGCAGTTCAATGTGACTTAGTTTTGTACTGCCAAGCACATTGTGATCTTTTAAATATGTGAATTAACTTTGTACTTTTTTGGCAAACTGCAATTTGTAAATAATTTTGTTAGTGCTTGGTACGCGACTGTTAGGGAAGCCATTTTAGTTGTTGATAGATATTTTAAAAGTAACTAAACAAAACCAAAAACTGATTTAATATAGATACCCCTTGACAAACTATAAATTCGGAACAAAAGAGCCACTGTTCGAGAAAGATCCATCTGTACCTGCACGGTTCCAACGTATGAGAGATGAATTTGACAAAATTGGAATGCGCCGCAGCGTGGAAGGTGTTCTCCTTGTGCACGAACACGGACTACCTCATGTACTCATGCTTCAACTTGGGACAACCTTCTTCAAATTGTAAGCTCTCATTGACATATCAATTGTAATATTGCATGTGATTTATTATTTAAAACGTTTCATTTTTTTTCCAGGCCAGGTGGAGAGTTAAACGCAGGAGAAGACGAGGTAGAGGGCCTTAAACGGCTCTTGACAGAGGTAAAAGTTCGAGTGATATCTTGTGCCATTTCAATGGCCATGAATCATTTAATTTGTAAAAGTAGCTTTGAATTAAATTGACTATTGATCAAGTTAATGCTGTATTTTTGAACACAAGACTAATGTATCTCACAATAATTATGTTACATTAACTTGATTTTTAAAATTTGAATTGAAAATTGATTTTGAAAGTTTGTGATGTATGACAATTGTAAATTATTCTTGATGTCAAGTGACCAAACATTGATCTCTATTGTAATAATAATTATGTGTAATTAATTATCATTTATTATTGATCAAGTAATTACACCACAACAGCTGTGTTAACACTTATGCATAATGTATAAAAAATGTAAACATAATTGTATTCATGGTACTGATGTATGAATCTAAAATATTTGTAGAATCATTGTAACCAGATCTGTGGTTTAACTATACATATAAATATTATAGTGAATAAATTTACTGCAGGTCTGGACACTTCAATGTTTCTAGCTTTTTTGTAATACTAGGTAAACGTATAAGGAAAATGTTCAACATTACTCAACGTGCGCTTAGAAATAATGTCATCATATTAATGTATAAACGTTAACGTCAAAATTTTTTTAAGAATTTCAGGGTTTATTTTGTATTTTCTTTTTTGATGCAAAATTTGTAACTAAATGTTGATTATACAAATATCTAAACTTTTTTTTCCAAATTGTAGATTCTTGGACGTCAGGATGGAGTAAAACAGGAATGGCTCATTGAAGATACAATTGGAAATTGGTGGCGACCTAACTTTGAACCACCACAATACCCTTATATTCCACCACATATAACAAAACCAAAGGAGCACAAACGTCTGTTTCTAGTTCAATTACAAGAGAAAGGTGCGTACGGACAATGTAAGAAATTTGCTTTTAAATAGCTATTATGTCAAAGAACTGGGCCACAGACAAAAATAATTGTGTAACTCTTAGTAGTTTAGTTTTATAAATTATCAGAAATACTTTACTAGATTTATTTTTAGCGTCAAGTTATAATCTGTATTAGCTAAATTCTTCAATTTTCATAAATAATAACATCTCATTGATTTTATTTTTATCTATCTTTTACAGCTGTTGTTGCAGTACCGAAGAATTACAAATTAGTAGCAGCACCACTTTTTGAACTGTATGATAACTCTCAAGGATATGGACCAATAATTTCATCACTGCCACAAGCGTTATGCAGATTTAACTTTATTTACATGTGAAGAGAGAATGTGACCAATCATTAATTATAGACATTAGACATAATACGCAAATATCGTTTTAAGGTGACTACTTTAATATCAAATCAATACAAATGTTCTTTGTAAAATATGACGCAATACAAATTAAAAATTTTTCTAATTACACAATTGTTTTTTTCTGCGAAAAAATACTAACCTTCCGTGGAACATACGATAATAAGCAGTATTAATATTATCAATTTCAAAATTTTAATTTATGAGAGACGTTTCAACGTTTAAGTGTTCTGAAAGTCACTGAAAGGGTGTTCTCACGTGGCGTCCAATATTTTGACATTCAAAATGGCGTCCCGGCGATACCTGTTAACAAAAGTTCACAGTGCAATTTATTTATTTTTGTGCAGTGTATCAATTTTCTAAATAAAATGTCTTTGAAAGAAAAATCGGTTATGACTGAGGTAGTGTTCAATCTAATCAACTTCTTGAAATAACGTCAATTCTGTAGTAATATATCAAAAGTATTTTACAGTTGCAGAAAGTCCAAGATGTAATGCGACGTACTTACCATCGAATAGGTGTTATAGAAAAGAAACTTGTTCAGCAGATCACTCTTGATAATAGAGAATCATTAGAGTCAGAATTATCGAATGCAAAAGATTTGCTTAAAAAGAATGAAGAGAAACTAGCGAAATTGCAAAAAGACAATACAAAAACTTTTATGATTGCTGCTTGTCTTATATTTGTTATATATCTATTTTATGGCTTATATTCGATGATTTTCTAGGTTGATTGAATAGCATAATTATATGTAATTGTAAGAAATTATTGTAAATACATTTTTTTACAGAATTATAAACTTTGAAACATTTATTTGTGAACATGGAACATAAAATTTACGATATTGTTAAACAATATCCGACAGTTGTGTAGCAACAGTTCTTACTTATATATTATAAAAATGTTTGTGCAATGGTGCGCTTGAATAGACTTGAGTTAGACACTGGTACAATTTTGACATCTAATGCTTCAATCATTACACTAGTAGATCATATTGTGGAGCACCAGCTTGACGACTTTTCATGTATTTTGCGTGTGTCTCAGCATCCAAAAAACTGCCTTTCACAGCTGAGTCTTCTTTCATGGCTAATTTCCACTCCAGCTAGAACACAAATATTCGTGTGTTTAAAGACTCATTTAATACAAATATATAGTTGAGTTGCATTAACTTAGCATATCCAGATCACTAACCAATCTGAGGAACCTATCTCGTGGAATGACAAATTGTTCTCCTCTGAGGATTCTTATAATATCTGCTCTTTCGCACCACGGCCAGATCATTAAATCTAGCATGCCAGGTTGATTACCTCCAAAGAAGGGTGTCGTTCTCTTGGCCAGTTCCCTATCAAAGATCTCTAAACCTTGGAGTGCTTCATTAAATAATTCTTTGTCAACAGTTTTTCCTAAATATAGCTGCAAAATAAAAAATTTTCATGAATTTTTCTATAAAAGTTTTTTCAACACAACTTGTGATTCAAATGTAAACTAACTTTGTACATAGTGGTAATGACATCATTGAATCTCTCGATAAGCAATTTGTCCTTTGCTTTGGCTAAAGGATCCACAGGGAACAGGCGATGCTCAGGGTAGGCTTCATCCAAGTACTCGGCTATGACTAGACTCTCGTAAAGCGTATCCCCGTTCTCCAGTTCCAAACAGGGTACTTTACCCAGTGGGCTCTTCTCCACTAGCCATTCTGGCTTCTGACTTAGATTAACATAGACTACATCGTAACTGAAATAAAATGCATACTTAATAAACTATATTTCTTACATAGGTTTCATGTATGTTAAATTAAACAAGAGAGCGTCGCCTGTGAATGTCATCTAATATGTACATCGAATTCGTAGGGTAGAGTAAGTGGCAAGAAAAAGAAAACCGCTTAAAAAGTACAGTTCCCAAATACAAAAATAGCCGTGACTCACAGCTAATCCAACGATTTTTACCGATGACTTCACGGCTCATCGATGTCTCCGTGCAGTGGCGGCGTTACGCTTTTCCGTCATCAATCTTGTTTCTCGGAAAAAAAAATGCACTTACGGTATTTTCTTGGCGTCGAGGACGAGGTGGATGCGCTGCGCGTAAGGGCAAAACCTCATGCTGTAGAGCCGGAGTTTTCCCTTCTCTACGGGTGGAGCCTTTGAGCCTGATGATGGTGTTATCGTCATCGTTGTCGGGAGGAGAATGAGTGGAGGTGGAGAGCGACAAAACGAAAAGAGCGAGATGCGTTAGCGCAGGTCTTACGTTTGTAAACAAACGTTATGCATATCATATGTGTGTATATATGCAACCGGCTTTTTTCGAACGCTGCAGTAGATGACTTACCGACTGTCAGATGTTTCGAGCTGCCCATTTTTGTTGATTTTTGAGGACGACTATATAAGTATAGGTGGGATCAGTCTTTGAGAGATGACGGCTGTATACTGAGTTAATTATCTTCGTTGGGGGTCACAGAGAATGAAAATCTGGAATGCGCGAGTCAAGTCGGCATCCGCGTAGCGCCGAAGGACGATGAGTTGTGAATTGAAGCTTGAGATGATAAGATATAAGATTCTTGATTTTTTTCCGATGTGTTGTTGTCCGTGACTATCGCGGCGTCGCGACGAGGACTGTGTTGTGATGTGTCATAGACGCTTAGATGATAATATATGGTATGTGGATATGTTCGCGAACTCATCGAGTTTTGCTCGCGTATGTGGAGGCTAGGTATACGAAATGGGTAAAGTTGGGTCGACAGTTTTGCGAGTGCTGCGTCGGCGCGACGTTTTCGCGGATTATTTCGTTCAGTTCAGGTATAGTTAAATGATGAATATTGCTGGGGAAACGTAGAAACGTTGGTGACTTCGTAAGTAATTGTTAGCAAATTAGTATATCTATACATTAGCGAAGTTGCGGCAGTTGCTGCGAGTACAGGTTAGAACAAGAATCAATGTATTATTATATACAAATGTGTAATAGTTCCCGTGTGAAAATATCATACGAGATCTACATGATATCTCATTACGAATTTTAGATATACGAGAGCAATATGAGATTTTAATAAGATCTATATGCATAATTTCAATTTTCAGCCGGGTTGGCAGTTAACTCACCATGAAACAAACAAAAGTCACGTAAGAGGTAAGCATTGAATATATTAATTTGAATTCTATACCGATTTGGGCTGGCACAATGCAAATATTCAGAAAAAATATATGAACATGCTATTGCGCAATACTTATTTAACAGTGAATTTATATTTACTCGAAAATAATCTTTTGGAAGTTGAGTTTTAATCGATACTGGATAAGCATAAAAATGTATTCTTACACAGCTCGAAAGTCAAGCAGAAGCTCGTTTCAGCTGTCTAAATTATGCGTATAGAAAATCAAACGGAAGTTCTTCTCGCATAACAATAAGTCATTCCCTCGTACGAACCATCGGGAAATTTTAACTCGACAAACGCGATTAAAAAATTCACCCCACCTCGCCGAACCTCGAAAAAACAAAGATTTCAATCTCTCCAAGTTCGGCCTGCACCCTCTGTTAAAAAAGCGCGTGTAAGGCAATATGGCTTTCGCTCGCTCGGCAGGTGAAGAACCAAAACACAGTAGTAAGGAAGGAAGGAAGGAAGGAAGGAAGGAAGGACGGAAGGACGGAAGGAAGGAAGGAAGGATAAGATACACAGGCGGTGGTGGTAGCCGCGCGAGGGTGGGATGGCCATAGACCGATGGCTGCTGCCGCTGATGCTGTTCGGGGGTTGGAACGAGAGGAGGTCGAGGGGTGAGAGTGAGTGAGTCGACTGGCGGTGGGGGGGGGGGAGGCTGGCCGCTACGGATCGGTGGCGTCATCGATTAGCTCGCGCGCAAGCTCGTTTCTCAGCTGCGGCTGAGCTTTATCGGTCTGCTATTATATAGCTTTGGTAATTTTGAAGCGTTGTTTTCATGTTCGTCATATGGATTAATAATATTCATTCATATGGAAAATTTGTAGCACAAAGTCATTATAATATAGACATAGCATGGCAATGAGAAATCTCTTTCCTCGAGCATAACAGCTTAAATTATTAAAGTAATATCGTTACAGCTCGTCCAGAGATTTCGTGAGTTTCTGCTGCAGGTACCTATTAATAAAGCACACTGCTTTTATTCTTATGAGCACAATGCACCTTCCTCCTCGTCTCTTCCGGATTCGTTCTCAAGAGTCGCTACATATTTTGAAACGCAGCGTTTCTTCTCCTACATCGAGACTCGTATTTTAAACGCCTCAGCTCGAGCACAACAAAAACAAAATCGTTTCATTTCTTCAAGCTCAAATTTTTTTTTCAAAAAATATCACCAAACTCCTCAAAGCCCCGACAAGAAGCTAACTCTCTCGGCAACCCCCCTCCGCAAGCTCATCCTCAGCCTCCCCTCAAAAGGACAGCAAACACCCCCACCCGAATTTCCCGGCGCCAGGAATCAGAGGCTTTCCCGCAAGCTCCGCCTCTCGATCGGCAACACTCGAGGCCGCCATGGCAACCCACCTACCTCCAGCCAACCCTGGCCAAGCTACCCTCTGCACACAGTATAGGTGCGTTCAGCATCTATGTGTATGATACACATAGGTATAGGTATATACTATATGTATATAGGAGCTGACGTTTATTTTTGTTGTCGTTGTTTTTTGCGCCAGCAGGCTTTTCCACGTTGCTGGCCGGGCTATTTGTCTCCCGGGCGAGCCGCGATTTATTCGCCGGGAAGAGAGTTTGCAGAGCCGAGGTGGCGGAGCTGCGACGGCTTGTAATTAGTTTTCAGCCCGAGAGCTGTTTTCGATGAAACGCGCATTTTTTTCTCAGGCGCGCTATATATCTTTGAAAATTAATTAAAATACGAAAGAAAAGAGAAAGCTCCTCCGAGCCAAGCCGCGACGCGGACTGAAAATTCTCATATGGAAAACAAGCTTTCATCGTCGAGCATTGTCCCTTTTTTGCCTCTTTCTCTTCTTCAGCCTGCTTCGCGCTTTCCATTTTTGTTGTCGTTTTCTCTTCCTCGCGTTTATTCGGCAGTCGCGCTCCCATTTGTATATCTCTGCTCGCTCTATATTATATGCAGCTCGGAGAGAAAGCTAAATTGCGTTGGATTCGAGCAAACGCGCGCGGCCTTTGTCCGCGAAAGCTCCAAGATTTCACGCTAGAAGTGCTCTAATATCACTGAAACTCTGCTGCGCTGATGCTATTGTTACGAAAATAAAGCGAAAATTTTTAACTTCTTATGTTCACTCGAGTTGTTTTGCGACGGCTACTTCGATTCTATACTAATATAGGTACGACCGATAACAACGGCAGCAGTTTAATTAGAGCACAGCAGCGTACGGCATCGGCGACTTCGATATACCCACATACACACACACGCGACACAACCCCCATTTTCTCGACGGCTCCTGCAGGTCGTTACGCATTCGCGATGACTATCTATTTTTCGCTCCTTCGTCTACGCGGCTCACTCCTTCGCTTTCGGAGGGTCGCTTATCTGCTTTATAAGCGAGCGAAAAAATCGGCTGCTCCGCCTACTTCTTCCTATCCATCATCCGATTGTCATTGTGCCTCGTGTTATAATGGAGTTATGCTTGACGCGCCCCGACTGATGTGTGTGTGTTGCTTGTTTGTGAGAAGAATGTTTTTTTTTAGAAATGTAAACGCTGAAAATGACTTGAGAAAACGAGAGAGCCTTTGTGTACACAATAAAACTTTAATTTTATTCATATGAACGATGAATCACATTTATTTCATATTTAGGATGAACATTGGTATCATGGTGGTATAACAAATAATTCGACATTCAATTATCTATTTTGGAATGATATTGTAGATCCACCTTTTACGGTGTCTGCAGTAATGGTTGGGGGGTTAGTAATGGTCGGGTCTCATGCCCGGTAAATGAAAACGTACGTTGAAAAACATAGATATTATTTACAACAAATACTTTTATTACTTCCAAGTGATTTTCATAGTTTTTCGACTTTTAAAATGATTATTGCTATTCGCATTATACACTCATAAAAAGTTTCTTATTCGTCTCGCTCTAATACACGTGTGCAGTCCTCTTTTGCTCCACTCTTCTCGTCGTCGTATCTTTTATTTTATTTATTTCTTTTTTTTTATAAACTTACAATAATAATATCCTCGATAATTAAAAAATGAAAATTCGTTCTTCGTTTTATACACTATATTAATTTGTTTGCTGTCGATTCTTCCTTTGGAATTTTACATGCAGAGAATAAACGAGAGATTGTGTGTGAGCTCGAGATATACACGGAATTTCCTATATCTCCCTTTGCAAAATGTTGATTACTCTTTGGTATTTCTTTGTTCTGCTCTTGTTTTTAACCTTTTAATTTTTTTGGTTCGCAATCACTCGCACAGCCATTTATACACGCCGAATAAAGACTAGATCATCTAAACGCTGCTATACGCTACACATGAAAACACCCTATCTACATCGGTGCCTCGACTCGCACCTCGCGGCTTTGGACGCTCTTGCGGTTCAATTAATATTACATATTATAGTCTGCTTATTTACCGTCTAATCATAACTCACACGCGATACAAACTCTGAAAACGTAACAAAGATAAATAATATAGCCTATAGAGAGCTTTGTCTTTGGGTAAGTGACTATCAATAAATTATATATTCTACGTGTATACGGTAAGACTTAAATGAGTAGGATAAGGGTGAGTCGAGGGGGGATTGAAGCTGCGTAGACTCGATTGAATACCGATTTTTAATGAAACCATGAAAAATTCGGTGCTCAACGAGCTGGCTTCAACTAAATTAAGCCTATATCTCGATCGTAATACGTTAATATAGAAAAAGAGCGTCCGGTCCAATTCCGCGAAGTTAAAGGGGGCGCATATATCACTAACCGTTAATATAGTGATTTCTATTTAATGCTTAGGTCTTAAGTGTTGGTATGATACAGTATACGACTTAGGAATTACGCATCATCGACAGAGGTACGCCATATTTTTTTTTGTTTTGGGTTTTACGTGATAAATTTCTTATTTTTTTCCCTTCGCTCTCGGAGCCTTACACAATAATAATCGCTATATTTATTTTGTTTATTTTCCTTTCCCGACTTCGCGCACACGTCGGAGTCGTTTGTGCCGTATGCAGACGAGCTGCTCCTGGCGCGCTTTGATACATAACAAATAATATTGTTAAAAGTAGAGTTTATATGATACACTCGTTAGTTCGGATTCGGCGGCGAGCGTCGGATATCCGCGTGATTGGAGTGAGATATCTTTGACAGTTTTGTCTGAAAAAACGGCTTTCGGAGTACAAAGTTTCTTGTGTAATTTAGAGTCTAGTCTGACCCTGTCCGGCTGTATCTCCTTACTTGTTTTAAGATATTAACTTTGTATCGAAAAGCCCCTTCTTTACTTGATATGACGAGCTTTTTCTATATATCTTTTTTCCGCGATAAACGCAAAGTTGTATATCTAAAAATTGTTGAAAACTTTTAAAATCTTTGCAATGAAGCAAAAACACGCAAGTCGCATCTGCCGCGCGTATCCGTCGCTCGCTCGCTCGATTAGCTTACGTATCGGTATATCACTTACACGTCTCGCTATTTACAACGGGTTACAATCCTTTTATACTCATATACGTGTCGCGCGTCGCGTCTCTTTGGGAAGGAATTCCTCGCGTACACAACGTGTCTTTTATTACATTTATGTATACGTCGCGATTTTCCGTATACCGGGGAAGAGGGAGAGGGGCTATATACGCGCGCGGGATGGCAGCGTTCAATGGCTTACAATCTTATATGGCACACACAGAAAAAGAGAGCATCGTCGCGGACTGGAATCGCGTATACAGATGCTGGTCAGTGCTGGACGTTGGCGACAGCCGCCAGCGAAACCAGAAGCATCGGACCAGCATCGGTCAGTTCTAGCCGAAGCAGCAGCCGACGATGATAATCGACCCATCGAGCGCGCAATAACTGCAGGTACAAGCTGCTCGTAGCCCATAGCAGAGACGGATGATCTCCCATCTCCATCCCTATATAGTCAATGATAAGCGCTGCAATAACCCTGAAGATATATAAGGTGACTAGCGAGGAGTGCCGAGCGCGGCGCCCCAGTGCTCGGCGGCCCCCGGTCATGCGTAGTGGGGGTAGCTGCCCAGATGGGGCGGTACGTGACCCGAGGCCGTGTGGTGCCCCGTGTAAAGATTGGCGCCGGGGCTCGTCGACCAGTAGCTCGAGGCCGACTGGAAGAGGCCACCGGGTACCGATACCGAGACCGACGCTGCCGGTGGTGGCATCAGGTTTAGCTTGGCGTGGCCGTAGCCCGACATGAAGAGCTCGCTCTGGTACTTGTAGGCCGCCGGATCCGCCGCCGCCGGCTGTGTCGCCGCTGCCAAGCCCTGGAAGTCGAACTTGTAGGCGTACCTCTTGCCGTGGACCTTGGTCATTATGTTCTTGTCGTAGTAGTACCTGCAACAGAGATCGTCAACGCTTGTTTTTACTTGATGTTTATACCTTTTTCCATCGTAATCGATTCATTTTTTTTCAAACTCAGCGCTCAAAATATTTGGAAGCCTATACGCGGTCGGACTATAAAGTAGGTATACATAGTGCGAGAAACGTATAATGCGCATCTTTGCTTCCAACTTTTGAATGCAACAACATCGAGGCTGTGCAATTTTTAAAAAGTAACGATGCCGATGATTCTGTACAAAGCAAATAATAGATTAGACGTTTCTCACGTGCGCGGCCTGTTGGACGGTAATCTTTCGCAAAAAATTTGTAACGATAACTAATCAGTAGCCTTTTGTTATCATCGACGCCAACAGTTGTAGCTTAATAGCGAACTCCAGTGCTTCTTTCACTATACCAGCTTTGAACTGATTTAACTATACAGATTTATAAGATAATTTTGTAAGGTAAGTAGGTGTTTCTTATTGATTATCTTGAGGATTATAGAAAACCCATTGTAATCCTTCACGAAATTTACTGTTACTGCTATTTTCGTGCACATTGTGTTCAAATTGTGGCAGATAATAGTATATGCTGCGGTGAGAAAGAAGGTTATGCTTGCTATAGAGAGCCCAGTATACTTGTAAAGTAGACATTCGTTCATTGGATCTTTGCAGCGACGGAAGCTTAGAAAGTACCATATCTATGTACTCGGTACATAGATATGGTTATTGAATCAGGCTCTACCTATCCGAGAATGACATAACGTGCGACTAAATAATCGATGATGAAGAGTTGTGTCTTCACTTCCAGATGCGCGCACCCATGTTGGCATTATTTGTGGGCCTTTTGACCTTGGCCCCAGCTTTAAATGATAGTAAGTTTGTTTCAACCAATCTAAATTCTAAATGCATAATTGGCAGGACGTCATGAGATATCAGAGAGATATACTTATTTCTATAGAGAAAATTGTCTGCTACTTGAATACCATTATGTTCTGTCTGAAGAGGGGCGAGTACGACATCTCCTCCATTGACCCCAGCCTCTGTACTCACGTGATCTACATGTACAGGCCAAGGAGTTTCAGCGAGTGTGGTCGCATCGATGCCGATCTTCTATTGTACGATAACAACTTGGACAGCCTCATAAACTTGCGCAAGATCAACCCGGAGACCAAATTTATGATGTCCATCGGCGGCTGGGAGGAGGGTGGGGTCAGGTACTCCAAAATGGCGTCCAACCCTATACTCCGTAAGATATTTGTTGCCGATGTCGTAGCCTTCATCAGGAAGCATGGTTTCGATGGGTTTGACGTCTACTGGGCTTATCCTACCTACCGGGGTGGCGTCGCGACTGATAGACAGAGCTACGTGACGCTTCTTCGAGAGTTGAGGGAAAAGTTTGACGAGGAGGGCCTGATCCTCAGTGTCGCCGTCAATGGCTTGAAGGAATACGCCACCGCAGCTTACGACATCCCCGAGATTGTCAAGTATCCGCACTTCATCAATTTCATGGCCATTGACATCCACAGAAGCTATGAACCAAGGACCGGTATCACCGCTCCGCTCTACGCTAGATGGTGGCAGAACCAATTTGAACCGGATTTTAGCGTGGTAAGTGAGACCTGTCTGATGCTTTAGTCGTCAACAATACTGATGCGCGAATTTATTTCTCAGAGTGGCCAGGTACGTTATTGGCTGGATAAGGGTGCCCCAGCAGAGAAACTGGTCCTCTGTGTTCCCTTCTACGGAAGAGGATTCACCCTGGTCAACGCTGCCAACCACGAAATCGATGCTCCAGCTGCGGGTGAGTCATTACCCGGTAGCTACACTCGTACGCCTGGCACCTTGGGCTACAACGAGATTTGTCAGAAGATTCTGAACGAAGGATGGAAAGTCACTTTCCAGACCGATCAGCGCGCCCCCTACGCTACCGGTGGTGACCAGTGGGTGGGTTATGATGACCCACGGTAAGCACTCTTACATTTCCACCCAATACAGAGTCCTCGGTACGTGTATCTTTTTATACAGATCTATCGACGAGAAGGCCGAATATGTCAAGGCCCAGGGACTCGGTGGAATGGCGGCTTGGACCCTCGAGACTGACGACTCTAGGGGACTCTGCGGCGAGAAGTATCCGCTCCTCAAGGCTATTCACAAAGCTCTCCGCGATCCGCCGGTCGCTGCCAACTAGTTCCAACTCTTACGGCAATCTATGCGTATTCTAAATGTATATAATAAAAAGTCGTTCGTTGTTCATAAAAATGTTGTATTTTCGCGACGCCAAAAAAGAAAATAAAATCATAAAGCCCAGTCCAGCATAGGCGAAAAATCCAATCCCAGTACCTGTGCAAACGAAAAAAAAATATCCTAGCCTAACTTCCGGCAAGCGTGCACCCGGTAATCCGGTTAAATTTCACGTTCAACCGCTGAAATTCCACTGCGATTCCTCTCGCGCAGTTTGTCATTAGTCCTTCGTTCGAATACGAATATTCGATCATCGCCCCGGCCTGCCTCCGTCCCATCGATGTATATCTATACACACAATTTTTAAGCGTCGCGGGAAAAGAGCGATTATCGAGAACGAGAGAGAAAGAGAGAAAGCGAGCGCCGATAACGCAATCAGGGAATCTGATCGAAAAATAATAGACGCGCCTCCGTTTCCTCTGTTTCTCTCTCTGTCTCTCTCTCTCTATCTCTCTCTGCAGAGAGATGCAGAGGCACAACTCGATGATTGAAATTTCTGTCTCCCCCCGTTACGAATGTGTTGGCGGTGAGCACAGGACGAATAGGGCGACCTTTGGCTTTCCTCCCGTCGCGGCGGACGAAAGAGCCGATCAACCCTCGTTGACTATATTGGCCGAGAGACGAACTGCTCTTTTTATTGCTACAGTTGCGCGGACAGCGTTCTGCTGCCTTCTCTCGTTTTTAGCTATTACGTTGTAGTAACAAGTAATTTAAGTTGTTCTCGCTCTTTGAGTTTTCAATTTATTAAAAAAAAATTATGCGAAGTAAGGATCTTCAACTTGCCAAGAAACCCTCTGATTCTATCAATTTAATTTCATTGCGCTAAGCAAGAGTGCACGAGTTTGTATATAATAAGAAGAAAGCTCACCTTAACGCTCTGGACAGTTTGTCGTAGTTCATGTTAGGCTTGGACTTGCGCTCGCCCCATCGCCTCGCCACCTCGTCTGGGTCGGTCAGCTTGAACTCGCCGTTCGTACCCTCCCACGTGATGCAGGCGGCGTTGCTCGAGTCCGACAGCAGCTCCAGCAGAAATTGCCAGAGCTGGATCTGGCCTGAGCCCGAGCTCGCCAGACGGCTGCTCGTCGCTCCGAACATCTGATACGGATCTGGAATCAATCGAATGTCCAACGTTTGTTTTACTTGATTTCGCGTGTAAACTAGTAGTTTTGCGAATAGACACAGAGTTATTAGAATGATTTTAATTTTGATGAACATGACATGCGTGTTTTTTGCATGAACAATAAGTATATATAATCTTGAAGGAAGAATTCACGTTTTTACACCAATTCAATTATAACATTGATTAAAAAATAGGTAATTCACATTGAAAACACAAACGTCGCCATGCAAAATAAAAAAAAATCTTCGAGCACCAAGCAATACACCCCCAACTCCAGACCGCAGTCCAGTCTCAAGCACCTCACTCCTCTTTAAAAAAAAGTCGAAAATCGGAGGGAAGCTCTGAAGAAGCCTCGCGCACAAAAGTGTACTAATTTCCCGCGGCGAAATTAGCGGCGATACTCTCCCTCCTCTATGGAGCGCGTTTATACCGCAGCAATACAAGACGAGCTTGCAATTAAAGGCATAACCGTCCGCGGAGACTTACGACCGAGAGAGGGTATTTAACGCTCGCGCGGGAGCGAGTGAGAGAGGCGAAAAAAAGAGCGGCCGTAGAAGGGCTGCGCTTGAAAATTATTGTGATCCAAACGAACTCCTATTCTATTGTAGGGTAGCTGCGATTATATCCTTTGTGCGAAAGAGAGAGAGAGAGAGAGAGGACACTCCAGCCGACGGTGATGACGCATTGTAAAGCCCTTTTAAGGGGACTGAAGTCGATTCGCGCTGCTGCACGGATTGGAGGGACTGTGTATAGCTCTGCTGTTATACTGCTGAGGAGAGACGGAGAAACAAGCGAGTAATAAATAGGTATATGTGTGGGCCGACTGCTGTTGAGCGCTGCAGCACTGACAGTCGAGCGGAAGCGTCGAGGCGAATTTTCTGCTTCTTTCTACACTGACGGCCGAGCTGCTTTGGCTTGTTTCGAGCTGGGAAGCTAGAGACTTTTGCTGCGGCTGATTTGACCGATTTTTTTTGACGTTCAACATTTTTTTCACGCTGTTTCGAAGGTGATTTATTAAAACAGTGTATGCAGAGCAGCTTTGGCTTGTTCGGGTCGTTGAATCGCAGCCAAGAAACGAGGATTTTTCTTCGAAATAAAGAAAAAAATCTGGTTGGTTCATCGAAAACTACGATTGAACTCAATGACTCGAAAATGATTGCTTCACACTGCGTCGGTTACACAAAAGATGCGAAAACTCAAGGCCTCTAAGTGGTGGGCGAAATACAAATCGTATATATGTACGCGCAAATCAGACACGCGCCACTTTTTAATGACAATTTTTAGTGGCACGAGCTTAAAATGTTGATTTTACAAAGGTCCAACGCCTACTTTAATGTTGTTCATTTCGGAACGTTTTGAAATGTAGCGCAGGAGTTATAACGGAATACAGTCATGAAACAATATCGGCTCTAACGAGGTTATGAAAAAATCGATGCACGACATCTCACTCCCTCCGCCCGTATCGTTATGATTCAGATTCAAAGGACTCGTAAAAAGGGCCATCGGGGCTTTCTACTCTCCCGTTGCCTCGCTTATGTGCGCGGATAAATGGGCCGTCCTGACAAAGAAGACTGTACGAGAGGGAAAGAAGCTCGAAATCAGCGACGATTCGAGGAGCGATTATGTGACTCGGGGATGAGGAGAAATATTGCGTCTATACACGGTTCGTTTCATTCTGTTGACAATTTTGCTTTAGTTAAAAGTTAACTGCACCAAGTCAAAGTAAATTATTCGTTTTCGAGTAATAAAACTGTACTATTTTTCAAAAGTACGCGAATCAATGGAAAACAAATACATGTCCCATTAACTAACATTTCGTTGCCCCCATTCTTTGCTCCCCAAGTCCCTATGTCTCTATCTCAGCACACCGGACCTCAAAGGTCGTTTCTCCGGACTCGTTTCCCCGTATAACACATAGACGATTGCTCGCAGCAGCAGCACAGCAGCAGCAGTGATCGGCTCTCGATCGAACGGTAATTCACTTACGAGTTAATAATGGGTCGAGGGGCGCGGTACACCCATTTATCCAGCTGGCGAGGGAAGCGGGCAAGCTGCAAATGCCTCGTACGTGGATTGCAGTGACTAATAACAGACTTGGTTCGCGTAAACAATGTTGAAAGTTTGGGTAATTAATGCCTGCAAGTTTCTTGCTGGTTCGCCGCGGTTTTCAGGATTTCTTAAACTGTAGTGGTGCTTTAGAACTCTGATTTTCTAACATGCAACATTAAAGTTTGATGAATAAATATTTCGAAGAATTCGACCATTTCTTTTGAGTATAACCGACACTTTCTAATTCCCTAATCACCACCTTCGTCGACCCTCGAATCCAAAACGTGACGCATCGATCGGTGAAAAAGGGCAACTTTAAAGAAACTCAACCCCCATCTCCGTAAACACACGTGATCAGCGGCCGTAAGTACATATACATATACACGCGGAGCAGCTGCAGTCGTAAGAAGTAATTTTTGGGCGTGTCGAGAGAATCAGGCCGCCGGGGCTGGTCGATTAGCGGCTCGAATAATCGTATAGTGCGTGTGTTATGCATCACTGCTTGACTAACGATTACGTCCCGCTGACTTTTGTACTCTATTCTCGTGGGAATCGCGGTGTGCTTTGATTTCGTTCGTACGATCGACTGCAGAAGAGTGTATTGCGTATGGATGAAGCTTTTGCTCTCGGACGTTCAAAAAATATCTACCTACTACATACCAGGCTGCCGGAGGTGTGAGTGCGAGTCCAGCGCCGACTTCGACAGGCTGCTTCCATATCCTAAACAAACAGAAAGACACGGAGCGATGAGAAAAAGGACAGTGTTTGGTGTGTAGTGTAAATACGTGTGGATATTGACATCGGTGTGCAATTTATACAAAATAACCATCGCAATTTTAATAAAAAAACGTGATTAAATTACGGGTATTACTTTCAAAGAAATAGTTTATTTAAATTTTTTTTCTGTTTTCTTAAAGTCTCCTAATACATCGTCCTTTTCCCACCCGAGACGAAGTTCGATCGCGCGCGCGCGCGCCAATCAGGCCAGATCGTCCAGCCGAGGTTAAACGTCACACGAATATCTACGTATACATTTACGCAGAGCCTCGGCTCGGGGAAGGCGAAGCGAAAAAGCGAGAGCCAGTCCGGAAATACTGGCGCTCGGGCGCGCGAATCCAGAGAGGATTTCCGTGTAGGCAAACATCACGGCTCTTAGTGCTCACTGCTTCTGATGCAGTGGGACGAGTCTTCGCGGAGAAAAAAGATTCGCCACCCTGACGGCGGTACTTTGCGAGCATGTGAAATCAGCGGGATAGTACAGTTTTGGACTGGCCTGCTTTCCCCCACCGCTTGAACGATACACAGTCTCTGGCTAGCCACGATAGGTGGCGCATGGACACTTTTACTCTTCCCTCATCACAATCTGCGAGCAGATTCTATTATATATAGTGATGTGGTATCTGTGTCAAAACTGCTTAGCTTGCCTAATACTTGCTTGGGCAGCTCACGCTATAACTGATAAAGCTGGTGGCGTTGCTGTTAATGTAATACTGTTTGAAATCACTACACAATCGGTGATGAACGAAATAAAATGTTAATCCTCCTACAGGGGATTAGATCAGGTTAATAACTTTTAAAATACGGTATAGAACGAAGGTACGAAACAAAACTGCCTTTATTTCCATCGCGGATAAAATAGTATAGTGCACGCGCCACACAATAAAGACTACTTTCGACAAAATTCAAACGCCACTCGATAAACCCAGCCCCACAGTCAAGCCTCAAAAAATGTCTCTCGCTGAAAAAGAAAACGGCGGAAAACTTAGGCGAGAGGGCAAATTGCGCGCGACTATACGCCAGAAAAGAAGAATAAGCAGAGAAGAAGGAGAAGAAGTCTGCGCGAGAGCGAGTTTGAAAGTCAAAAAGTGGCACAAGTTTACCAGCCAGTAGCACCCCGATCTCGTCGAGATTCGCATTGTGCGCGTCTGAAGAGCGCAGCGGTGCGGAATGGCGGCTCCTTTGATCCTCGAGCTCCTCTGGCCCTGTTCAAGCGTGTAGTATACATATAGAGAGGAGAAGAAGAAGGAACAGCGCGCCAGGCTGTAACGGGATTACCCCGCCTCGCGTAATTGCTCGTGAATACGACGTGTGCTGGAAGGAGAGACAGAGAGCAAGCGACAATTGGAGGAAAGGGACGGCGAAGAGGCTGATTTGTTGCTGTTTTGCTGCTTGACTGAGCTTCTTTGTGGATTTGCAATTTTCTTATGATTTTAAAAATAAAAACGGGTTCGCTTTGAGCTTGCGTTCACGGACGATTTCGTAAGCGCACCACCCCCTGCCTCCGACCCATCGAAACATCAAAAAAGGAAGAGAATGCCAAGAAAAGCCAGTAGTCACGCAGTCTGTAGGTATATACAGTACAGGCGAAAGAAGATAATGCACAAAGGGTCGAAAAAGGCGCAAAATAAACCCCGCGGCAGTGCTGATTGCGGTGCTAACGCCGAGAGAGACAGAGAGAGCGGACCCTCGAATTCCTCTGTCTCTATATACCCTTCGCTTATAGTCTAGCCCGCGTCCTTTGCTTCGGCTCCAATCAGCCCTGGCAAATCGAATTGCTTAACATAGCCCAGCGCCAACTGCTACTTAAGCTCGGCATCTGTCGGAACGAGAGTTTCTTCTACGGTATATCCTGTCTTTCGGCAATTGATTTCAAGACAATTGGCTTGTTTTTCGAGTAGAAATCAAATGTCGAGGGTGTATATCGAGCTGGCTCATCAAGAGGATTATCTTTTCTAGTTTTTACTTTTTGCAAAACCTGTTTTTACCTTTGCAAAAATTAAAATGATTGTATGTACTGGAATCTCTGAATCGTTGAAAAATATTGTAGACATAAAGCAAGCTGTTGATAGTCTGCACTCAAAAGCAAATCACATCAAATCAAATTCCTATCGCCCTGGCTTATACGACCATAATCAAGTTAGCTATAGCCAGAGCCCATTACAAATTCATCACACTCTCGTTAACCCCCAGCCATAAATCCTAAACTCCCTCACCCCGCCTCTCCCTTTACATATATATACAATATACGCGTACGCGTATACCACTTTAAAATCTCGCCTGAAAATGGTAAAACTCGAAGTAGCAGCAGCAGCAGCAGCAGCACAAAGCAAGTTATAATTGAGCCATTAGATCGATAAGTTATTATCGCTCTTACCTGCACGCGTGCGGCCCATTGTTTTATATATATGGTATACGCGGCACGTGCAGCACACACGTCCCAGTCGGCCTTTTCTTCGTGGGCTCCGGAAGCGAGGGGAGAATTTCCGCGCGATGCCGAAACCGCCTTCCGTGACGTCGTCTGGGGCTATACCAGAGATACGTGGCTGAGATTTCAAAGGTCTCGGCTCGATACGCTCGTGGGACTTCTCGGGGGAGTTGCATGCGAGTGGCTGCTGCTGCTGCTGTTTTGTTTTGGGGCCGAGGTTTAATGGATTTTAATGGCTTGTATCGCGGTGTGGCTGGTTCTGGAGTGTGTTGTTAAATGTTTTGCAAATCTATTGTTTTTTCTTCTTTTTTTACTCTCCGATTGACTCGCTCGAATCAGTTAATTATCGCGCCAGTTATGAGCAACAACGTGAGTCACGCTCTCCCGAAAGGGGCAATGATCAGTTATATCACCGCTCGCGCATAAATGAATAAAATTTTCTGCAGCTGCCTCTCTCGCCGCATAAATTTTTCCGAAACAATCCAGTCACTCGCGTTCTAATTACACCCTACACCGGCCCGTGGTTTTAAAATCCATATACGAGTAGCTATCCGCGTTAGACTCAAAAAGCTCAGACACATCGGCCAATCTCTCGAGCGCGAAATCGGCCCCGTCGAGCGTTCTCGAGTGCCTATGCGATACCCGAGCCACACACACTACCGTGTACACCCCCCATGACATGGACGCAAAAAGTGGCGTTCGGAAAAAGCCAGAGAGAGAAAGATGAATAGGAAGCGATATATAGAGAGAGAATCGGGGGCGAGCGGCGATGCGTGAACGTGTCACGCATAGGCACGTGGCCGTGTATGTACTGCCGAAGACATAATACGTCCCGCGGGGCGACTGGCAATATGCTGCTGCTGCTGCTGCTGTTGGAGGGTAGCGCGAGATGCGTCGATTATTTCTTATTCTTTCGGTGGTGCGCGCGCGTGTCCTCTCGGCCGATTGCGCCCGATTGCGATGCTTCTTTTGCTCGTATAAGTATAGTAGTGGCTCTTTGTCGTCATCACGAGATTATTCATATTTTGAATTTTCTCCTTACAAATTGCAATTTAATGTTTTTCCTACAAATAACGCGATGATAAAGTAGCACAAAGCTAAACAATCATTTCCTCGCGAGTCGTGAAACGCGCAAAGTTCAGCTCAGCCAATGGCGCCGTAAACCCGCAGCAAAATCCATACGTAAACCCGCAGTCGTCATTAAAAAGCGCTAAAACCCGAAAATTGCTTTCTCCCACAGCTATAAACCTGCGCGTTACAGAGAGAGAGAGCCGCAGGCCTGCACTCGACTTCCAAATTGACCTTTAATCTAAAACTCAGCGGAGCGTAATCGGCGCGTGACCAGCTCGCTTTTTTACACGTACCCCCAGGTATACAGAGTCAGGTGCGCGACTCTACTGCAGCAGCGCCACCTGTGCATACGCGTATAGATCGTCACGCCAGGCGGTGGCGGCCGAGGCAGGTAATTACCATAGCCGGTGTTCGCGGGAAGGAAGGAAGGAAGGAAGGAAGGAAAGAGGAGGCGCCGAGAGGAAAGGAAAGAGCGCCGAGTAGTGGAGGAGGTAGACGAATGGTCAGATATTTCCGAGAGATTCGAGATAGCGCTCGCGCGCGCACGCGTGTGTGTTTGCGTGGGGGCCGATGGATTTGTTGTGGTTTTTCTCTCGTACACCTACTTTGTCGTCGTTGGATCGTCCGATTGGGGCTGGATAACAAATTACGCACTTGCGTGATGCTGATGGCTATTTCAGAGATAGCGCTCGAGATATATTGGAAAATGTCTTCTACCGTAATGACAAGAAAAACTTCAAGCTGAAACTACAGCCCTGCAAAATTAGCCTCCCCATTTTTCAAGAGCAATCAATCGCAGCACTCGCGCGCAAGGCCAGGAGCTCTCGCTGCAATTCCTCCGGCCGGTTATAAAACCTCCCCTAGAATCGATGAACTTGGCGCATTATGCAGCCCCGCGAGATGGCGAAAAAGAAAGTCGAACTAGGCCGCGGAAGGTGCGTGGGAGAGAGAGAGTCGCGTGACTTTCTGCGACGCCCCGTCGTGAGACTCGCCGCGGGGAGTCGAGTGCAGCGACGGTGCGAACCCCGAGAACTGGATTTCGAACCGGCGGCGATTCTAGCCCTTTGTTTCGCCCGCGCGATCATTCGGGGAGACTAGAGCTTTGTGTGAGTTTGGAGTGGGATGATTCTGTAAGAGTGTTTTAATTTTAACGGCTTATGCTCTGACGTAACTGTGATTATCGAATATCAGTACACTGGAAATTTATTTGCACGCAAGAATGTAAATAAGATCGCGAGCCTTTATACTTTATCAGATTTATATTCCACGCCTGCTGATTTTCGTAAAAATAACGTGCCATGGGTAAGGTTTTCCAACATGCAACAATGTTTTCAGTTTCTATCGAGATTGCAGATGGTAGATATGTATCGCGTACATATCGATGTCTAACAACTTTTCCAAATAATCGATTTAACCTTCAGATTACAAAAAGACATCGGCCCGCACACCCCTAGGAAACGAAAACATTTTCATCGAGCCCCTAAAAAGCACAGCCAACCGCCGCGACTGCCACGAGATCAAAGGGAAAAACGTGTGTACACGCACAGCCAACCGCAAGTTTCATCACATTGTGTGCGCGGGCGTATAAAGTAGTCCTTTGTAATTTCAATTTCACGGGCCGGCAATGCGCCGGCGGTCAGTAGCTAGTAGCTGCATCGCTTGTCGCGCCCTGACTTGTCACTTACACATACGCCCCGGAGCTAGACTAGGAGCCTGTACTAAGAGAACTGGAGAAGTGAGAGACGGAGAGAGCACAAGTGGCCGGGATGAATGTTCTCTAGGTGCGACGGGGAGTTGAATTGAATAGCTGCAGTGTGTTGGCAGCGCGAGAGAAGATTTCAAAAGCTTTAAAATATTAAACCGACAAGGTACTTGCTAGGTGTAACCACGAGAAGCAATATCCGTAGAACAGTGCGTAAAAGTCATAAAGATCTTTTAAGAAGTACAGTTTTCTGACCAAACGTTTTAACCAAAGTAAATTTCCTCTAAAAAGCACACACCAACCGACCAACAATATTAAATCTCCAGCAGCAGTGCAGGCGTCGCTGGAAATCAAGAGATCTGCGCAAAGCAAAGCTCCGGCGTTTATAACAAGCCGCCCTCGGCTCTCCTCTCTCTCTCTCGCGCGCAATCATTGTTCCGCGCAGCAGCCCCCGGGGGCTCTCTCTCTCTTTGGCCGGTGCACAAAGGGGCCGCGCGACGCGGTTCAACGCGCCACAAAGCGCGCGACGCCCCCCTTTTTGCACCTCTCCAGAGGCTACAGGACGTGTATAGATGTGAGTGTGTGTAGGTGCTACGCCTGAGGAGGTTCTTTTGAGGCCGGAGCGCACTCGCGCTTTTCCGCTACTGCGAGGGCTTTCAATTTGAGGCTCGCTCTACTGTGCTTGGAGAGGATTTTCTCTCGTGCAGCGATCGGGAGCGTTTGATGTTTGCTTTGGCTGAGGTTTCAGAGGTATCGCGAGCTGTTGTGCCAACGGATGAAAGGGAGGAACACTGCGTTTACTTAAAATTTATTCTCCAAACTCGAAGCGTTATTAAAATTTGTGGAAACTTGAATGATCGCAAAAACCTCATTAAGTATTCCGTGACGAGCTTTTTCAGCCTGATGCTACTTGAAGCTCAGAGCTCACTGCTAGTTAATTACGCGGAGCTTGTTCCTTAGTGAAAAAAATTTAAAGAATAGATCATAAAGTAAGTGCGAACTCACCCTGTCCAGGGGCTGGCGACGCAGCGTGGCTCCAGCCGCCCTTGTACGAACTACTGGCATCTGCAAGACAAAAAAGCGTAGGGCGTTAATTAGGTGTAGACTTATTGTGGGCTGTCATCGTGGTTATTATGCGACTTAATCATTTCTCACTATACAAGATTTACAATCGCATGGCTGTGTATAGAGTTATACTAATATTCTTAGAGTGACCTCGACACCTCGAGATTGACGTAGCGTCTTCTCATGTTCAGATTATTCGGCAAAACTCTCCGAATCAACAGCAATAAATGAAACTATTCTCACACAATATCATCAGTAGCAACGCAATTCGGCAACATTTCTTCCAACAATGAATAATTCAGCGCCTTGGGGCTGGCGCGTGTAACAGAAATCCTAGGCAAATACCATATATATCCATGCGGGAGCGAGAGAAATTTCGCGTTAATCGGCAGTGTCAACAGGGAGAGCCCAGGTCAATATGTTTCTTAGCGAGGGGTTGGACGCGCGCAGTCGTAAAAATCAAGGAGCCATCGAGGCGATTTTTTTTATTGTCCACGCTTCGGCGATTTCGTGTGCCTTGCCATGCTGAAGGAAGGACGCTCGACTCGAAGTTTTCAGACTCGATTGGTTTTTTTCTTTAAAATTCAACATCCGTTACGCTTACTCGGCAATCACGAAAGAATTAATTTAGAATGGTTAAGTTGTTCCGAAAGAACCGATGACTACATCAGCGAAAATATCTCTATAATACTGTTTCCAGAAAAGTGGAGAAAAGTCCTACGCAGCCACTAGCCTTCCTCCCCAACCCACTGTCCACACCCACGAAGAAAAGAAGCCCGGGGCAGTGTTTGCCGACAGATATATTTTCATTTGGCAGTTATTGCCAGGAAAGCGCCTCCGTGTTTGCGCCGAGCGTAGGAGCCGTCGGCCGTCGCGCCTGGAGAGAAAGAGCAAACACGGCGCTTTCGCCCCATGTCGAATGGTCCATTAATGAAGCCTCGGATTTCACGTTTCCGCGTGTTAAATGCACGACTTTGACGATCATTCGGATCGTCGACGATGATGATGAGTTGGTTTTTCCATGGAAATGGATACGGCGGCTGGGTGCGTTGAGTGCCTCGAGAGCTTCAAGGGGCTGATTTTCGATGGATTCGGCTGGATTAAGAGCCGATCGCTGTGCTTGTTTTCTTTGGAATTCGAGGAGCTTCGGGAGAGTCTTTTGTCTTTGGTGCGCTTGGTACGTTTCTTTGTCGTTTAAACTGACATTAATCTGTGGGATACACATATTTTCACTAAAAATTAGGGAATTCAAACGCATTGCAATTACTTTCTTTTTATTTGTGCGAATAATTTCAATTGATTATAATTAACTATGGACTTGGCGAACTGAAACTTTTTTAACGTTCAGGTGAAGATTTCCCCGGTTACTAAGCCGCCGCTTCTCAGCCGTCGGATAGCTCGAAAACTGACTTCTACTACTGAATACTTGGGAGGTCGCCACACTTAATTACAAAACTTTTACTCATACATTTTACAACACCGTATATACGACAAATGATCAAGTACGGTCGAAGACAAAAATTCTGGTAAAAGAATATAATGAAACATCGAATCAAAAGATGGAAATTAAAGAAAGAGCAAAAATAACATACCGGCGAACAACATGGAGAGATTGGTGAAGGCTGTGGTGCGCGGTAACTCGGCGGCCGTGGTGCCGCTGGCCTTGAGGTCCAGCATAGCTTGCGGACCGCAACTCGGGGTCCTATCCTCGAGGACGGCCTCCGTCTTCGCGGAGGACGCGATCCTCGCTTCCAACTATTGTTCTCTTTTTCTCTCTCGCTCCGTTTCTATAGAGAATAGCCCCTGCAAAGCTCAACAACACTCGCGCACCTCATAGTCCTCAAAAGTATCCTCGGCTGTACAATCGTCGCGCACTCTCAATCGAAGGCTGCTGCTGCGACGCCGCGAGAAAGGATCATTCTCGGCCTGCACTTTCCGCGCTACTGGAAGTGGCCTCTCCGCCGCGAATTTCAAAAAGTCTCTCTCGCGCTCTCATCCGCACGACCACACTCGCAGACCAGCATCGACACAGTGTCATACCCACACGAGAAGCCGAGAGCAGTTGGCCTTCTCTTTCGCTCCTTCCCTTGGCTACGCCCTCTACCCTAGCAGACGATAACTCGCTACGCCCTCTAGCTACACAGCAGACGACGCGCTTCGCTATCGCCGAATCTCTATATAAACAGCGCGCGGCGCGCTATCCCCTAGCAGACGAATTCTCTCCCACGTAGCGAAATCTCAGTCACGCGAGTGAGGGTAGATAGCGCGGCGTCCCGCCCACGAACCCTCGTCTCTCGCGGTGGGCGGGGCGTGCGCATGCGCATGCGCATGTGTGCATGCGTGCAGCTTCTGACGGCCGCGAGGACGAGGACGAGGACGACTACGCACTGTACTCGGAAATCCTACGGGGAAGAGGAGGCTTCCTGCTCGCGGTCTCTGTCGAGGCTGTCTGAGTGCGCGTGTGTGCGACGGCAGCTCCTTTGAGGCGAGAGGAGCTGTGCAGTCGAGGCCGCAGGAAATTGTTTTAATTTGGCCGCTTTTGCGACGAGGACGAGGGAGGGAATGAGGCGCCGCGCATGCAGGATACCGAGCTCTCGTTTTTCTCGCGCCCGCTCTAGATGATGAGAGCCTTGGGCTGCGAGTCGGGAGGAAGGAAGTAGGACGGGGCTCGAAATGCTTTTCCTCGGCTTTGAATTCTTTTCGAACGTCAAGTCTGAATCTTATCTACGTCACGTGCCTCCTCTCGTACATGCAATAGCCAAAAACATACGCGATACAACGTATACCTGTGCCTAGCGACAGGTGTTGGCTCCTCACTCGCGCCGCGTAACGAGCTTCGATTTCTCTCCAGCGCCGTCACGGAAGGAGGAAGTCGAGGGCGTGCGCGAACTTTTCACGCTTCGTAACGCTGCGGCGACTCCTTCGGAGACTTTATTGGCACCCTTTGCATTTTTACTGGCGATTATATACAGGCGACGGTGAACTGGAAAATATTTTTTAAACATCAGCGCTGACTTTTACGGCGTGTTTTAGGAGCTTCCGAGAACACGATACTTACACTCTCGGACGATCCGAGAACAACTTTATCGCCGAAAGACACTTTGCGTTTATTTTGTTTGGTTTTTTGCCCGTGTAAAAATCAGCTGTATCCACGAGAATAGTCTGGAGTATATTAATACCCGAATTTCTCATGAATAGAGCAAAGCTTAAAAGTACAATCGAGCCGATGAAAAAATCTCTCACCAGTGGCGCATGAGACTGCACACGACTGGCAAGTGGTCGTCGTCGACGAGGAGGTACTTTGGGCCGCACGCGGCGCGTATATAACCCTACTCGCGTATACGTATATATCCGTGTATATATACACACACAGACATCGACGGCTCGCATTAATTTAGCCCCGTGATTCACGCTGGGCCGATCGGGCCGATTATATTGCGCCAAGCTCGGAATTACACTCGACGGCTCAAGTGGCAGTACCGGAGACCCTCCCGGCGTGTGTGCTATACTACTGCTGTGATCGAAAGCGTCGATCTGGACTCGAGTTGGCTGGCTCTGTGGATACAAGGGCTCTTTGCTCGTTGGTTGGAGTTGCGGATCCGAGGTGCTGGCGAAGAAATGAAGCTTCATTTCTTGTTGTGTGTTGCGTTGCTTCTTAATATTCTTGATATTCTTTGTAGGTTTGGGAGATTTGAGGAAATTTGGCTTTTCGGGAGATGTTGAGTTGGTGGAGTGAAAGCATTGATTTCGCGCTCTAGTAAACTGCGAATTTCAGGAATTATGTCTGCGCATCGTCGAACTCCAGTAAACAATAACAGGCTCAAGTCTTATATTTTGTTCATACTTTTTACAAGATGTCGATGCTTTTAACTTATCCAGACACGGTAACGCTTCGAGTTCTAGTCAATTGAAAATAACTTGCTCGGGAAACCTTTATACTTATACAAGGCGACCCCCTTAAACAACGAGCTAATCAGCCGATAATTCCCATTGAATATAATCACACCTTGCGACCTCCCCCTCGACCAAAAATATTCCCACACACCTATAAATATACATTATACCTATACGTGTCTACCCCTGCACTCTAGAGACCACCTACGGTCTCTCTCTCTGTTTACGCCAACTCCAATGATCGCGGCGCACTGACGTGTGCTCTCTTATATACACCTCCGAGTAAATTTCGGCAGGGATTTATGTGCGTGTGTCTATACTATACGGTATATAGTATGTAGTATATATACGGACACACTCGAGAGCGATCGCGCGTTAAATGCGTCGGCAGAGGGGTGGACGCGCGCAGTCGCGTGCCGGTCGCGTGCAGTGATCAGACACGGCTGTCCCGATATATGCTGCCTTTTTTTGCTGCGCTGGGGGTTGATTGCTCGTTCATGGAGATTATCGGCGGCTCGAGAGTTTTCAGCTTTGCTGAAATTAGCAGAGTTGCTTTCGAGTCGATGCTTGTTAGTCAACGTGTTTTTCTATTAGTTCAATATGCAAATTTTATTTGTCACGTATTCACTTTCTCCTATTTATGCGGCTTTACGTCAACCAATCGAGCGATGTTACTTGAGTAAAGTCGTTGGTTAAACAAAAGAGACTAACATATCCCAATAAAAATATTCTCAGACAAGTCACCCAGACACTAAATCACCTCAACATCGGAAGCATCTCTCTCCCTGTCCTCCACTTTCCCACAGAAACTTGCAAACTCCCGTGCTCACCTCCATCACATAATGATTTTCACGCTCGAGCGGTCCATCCAAAATAAATCGTCAAAAAGCCATCATCCCCCCTCCCCTTCGAGCTTCCTGCGACGTCGAGCATACGCTTCTCTCGAGTGGCGCCCAGCGGGACACCTTCTCCCCCCTTACATGGGAATTACGTAATTATCGCGCTCTCAACGAGTGGAGATTATTTTTCACCGGTCAGAGACGAAGAAGAGCTGTAGCAGTAGCAGCGCGTGGCTCGCATAAATCACGCCCTGAGAGTCAAGGTAGAGGAGAGACAATAAAACGCTCGTTTCACTTACTGACGCCGATGCTCTGATTTTTGGGGACGGGATGTGGGATGATGAAACTCGATCGCCGTGGGGTCGACTGGAGAGTTGACGGTTGCTCTGCGTCTCTGATGTCTCTGTTTGCGGGAGAGGTGCTTTGGACATCTTTTTTCGAGATAAGCTCGGGTGCGTGTTGCAGTATTGTAAGCGCGCGGAGGCGACACGGATCGATAAGAGAGCGAAAATAGTAGCAGCTTATCTCTTGATTACAGAAATTGAAATATCATTTTTTTTTGTAGAAACGAGTCTCAAGCCCTCTAAACTCCCTTAAAATCTCATTCCGCCTCGACATCATCCAGCACTTATTACAAAGCTCCAACCCTCCGCCCTTGGAAAAAAAGAAAGTAGAAGAAAGAACCATCGGCCAACTCTATTATCCATCGCCTCGCGCAGGATATAGCGCATAATCGAGGGGGAGATTAATAGCCTTCGCGACTTTCTCTCTGTCTCTCAACTTTGATGAAAAGTAAAAACCACACATATACAGCCGGCAATCTTACCCTCGAAACAACAAGACACAACCGCGCGCGCCTATGTTTAGAGTGAGAGTGAGAGAGACGTATACGAGCGACTGAGCGCATTATCTCGGCAGATACGCCGTATTAAAGTCGTCCGCAAGCCCCAAGTATTTCCACGAGGGTATCATTGTGTACTTCGCATGAAACATGACAGGCCGAAGCCATTGTGCTGTGCGTATGTATTTGGTGCGGGGGGATCCGGTATACGCATGTATAGAGAGCCGCGCGACACATCAGTCCGAATAAGTTACAAGCGCGCGAGCGCACGGGCCATAACGCGATAAGAGCCGCCGACGATGTGCGCGCACTTTGTTCGACTGGGATAGTATAGTCGAGGTTTAAGTGCAGGAGCGAGAGAGAGGAGAGTGCAGAGGTCCACGCCCATATCTTTTTCTAGGCCCCCGAGCGCGTCATTCGCGCGCTTCTTCTCATCTCTGTTGATGCAGTATTATTATTAGAGGGCATTGAATTTTTGTAGTTTGGAAAACAAGTTGACGCGAGTGTACACATATAGCGTCTAGAAGCCAAGAGATGAACTTTGTTGATGAATTTGGTTATCACAGCTGTCTCACATTTACTTTCTCGAAGACTCGGCAAATCCTCCAGTACCATTAATTTCGCAATCTTCTCGCCCAACGAAGCTGCCTCTCCGCACTCGATCCATCTTAACCAATAACACACAAGATTCCTCAGGAGCAGCCTCTCCCGAATCTTTAGAATTCGAGTCTCGGCAGAAGTGGATTTGCGGCCGACTCCACTACACTACAGCCCCTCCGAACTTTCTCTCTCCTCTACTCAGCGGAGAAAAGAGAGTATAGTCCGAAGCGGCCATTAATTACGTTACGGAAGAACGCAGACGTAGCCTCAAACAAAGCAGTCGGAGAACATCCCCGAGAAGTTCGCGATGCGGGGGCTATACGTATATATAATGTACGCGCAGTTGTCGAGAGGCGCGCACGGTTCATGTACTCCAGCCAGGGCTAATTATCGCGCGACATTTGCATATATACTCGTTTAAATGCCGTCTCGCTGCTTTATGCCAGACTCGCGTACAATACTTTCGGGGCTACTGTTGAAACGAGCGCGGCGACGAAAGAGTCGCTTACCCCGGGGATCGTTCTTCTCTCGGTTGTGGCTGATTTCTCGACGTCCCATTACTTTATCTTTATTTTATTTTTAAAAACTTTTTTAGTAATATATAGGTACTCCGAGTCGCGTGTAACACGAATGTTTCATTTTCGCGCAACTTCTTTCTCGCATTTTCCCGAGAACATTCCCTCAATTACAATCATAATACGCGACGCGGCGTTCCGCCGCACAGCCAACTCCGCACCAAGACGTGATCACGACTCCATTATATAAGTCACACACACAATCGATCGAGACACACTCGTGTGCAGAGCTTGGAAATCACGCCAATTCCCTCAGTTGCGCTTTCTCTTGCATATACCTATAGCTACTACTGCGAGACGAATAACGGAGAAATTTCCAATCAAGTGGCTCGATTTTTAATTATAAAGTTGCCTGGAAAAATGAACGCGACGGTTTTTATGAGTACAGCTTCCCTGCTGCAGCTGGTACGGATCGCGGCAATAAAAATTCAACTGACGTGTACGCGCGGGGGTTAGAATATCGAATTAGAATTATTGCTTTTGTTGCGTGAACGTGCTGGGTATTTTTACGTTTAGCTCGTGCAAATAAGTGATTGAAGAATACAGATTGCCAACACCAAGTAGAAGAACTCCGGCTCACCTAACCAAACAGCTCATCCGCACCAACACGAGTATATGGTAATCGTCGGGACGTCCTGAGAATCAATTGCGAATGTGTGCCTAGTGCCGAGCGCAGAGCTACTACTGTCGCGCGTAAACATGTCAGCGCGCGGTGTTTGCGAAATTGTCCTTTTAAAACGCCAAATGGCCCCTGCTAGCCTGCACGAGTGCCGTCACTCGTGCGTTGAAAGATCCTTTTCTCGCCGCCGAGATGCAGAACGTCGGGCCGTCTATTTGCTTTTGGTTTCGAAATTAAATCGAGGATATGCAATTGAATGCAGAGATATTTTTGCTTGAAAACATTCGCTTTAGTCGCGTCTGAAAAGCGACGAGAGGGGAAAAGCCGGCGAGAGCGGCAAAACAAATTCAATATCACCTCTATCAATCGTATAAAACTGCACGACACAGCGGAAGTCGGATTGACTCGCGCGCGACAAATATAAATTCCAGCTCTCGTATATACGTATAGAAGCACATTCGGAATCTGCGGAAGATGGCGGCGGATGGAAATGAAGCAGCGACGCGTCGTCTCCTCTCGAGAAGCTGCAGCCGGAAACGTAGCTGTATTAGTTTAAGACGTAATTATTGAGATGCCACACAGCGCCCGCGATGTCTGAGGCTGGCTCAGGAGATTGCTGCTGATTCGTGGCCAAATTGTTTGGAAGTCGGTTATGCGTTTGCCGCAGATTGGATTTGCGACGCGCGGTAAAATGATTTGAACTTTTGACGTTCGCCGCGTCTACGCTCGAAAGGAAAAATTGGCAGTAGACCTCTGCACCACATTGGCAAAGATTTTCCACTCTCCTCTGAAATGAAGAGCGCGCTATCCAATTCCTCCAGCAAAGCGAAAAATACGCGCGAAAAGTAAATGCAAGTACCAGCAGCAGCAAGCTTCCACTCCTCCTCCTCCTCCCCCGGCAAAGTTCGCTCAAGAGCGAACCAACCCGCAGCTCGAGCTATATAGCGACGAAAAGCCTCTCTCCCTCGACTGCGGGAGAGCAGCGGCATCCGCGCGCTCATTTCCGTTCTGGGGCGCGCTCTCGCATCAGAGGGAGAGAGAGAGAGAGAAGCCTCGGGCTCTCTACTGCTAACTCGCGAGATATTAATTCCGTGTTAGCGCAGGGGGCGAAAACTACGGGGTTGCGAGATCGGGGTGCGAATTACGAAGCAGAGATATTCTCCGCATGTGTGCTAGTCTGGGCGTTACAAATCAGAGATTAGCCGTAGTTAACTCGACTTGCGCAGTCAAACAGTTGATCAATAAGCGATTATTCGCGCCGCGTCGCGTATTTTTCAGAGCTGCCTATATGCCTATGTTCTCATAAATAGTTTTGCTCTTGGCATCTGAAATCCATTTATGCTCTTGGGGCTAGGACTAGGTCAGAACGTGCTGGAGCGCTAATTACGCCGTGTAATTAAGCTCTTTATCAACGTCACTAACGACTACGTCGCTTAGGGCCCGTGCCTCTGAGTTATGCCTAGTCGCAATCGCCGCGAGCGGGGCTTAGTTAGTCGGGCACTTGCCGCGCGCTGAACTTGGCTCATTGATATGGCCGTCGCCGTGCTCGACTTGCGACCGCGTAATTATTCTCTCCGACCTGATACGCCGCTGCTGCATATACTTTTAAGATAATACATACACATGCGATTGTGAATCCGATCACTCCTCGCAGAGACAATCGGTGGCAAAATATGTATACACGCGGTGGCTCACGGTGGCAGCGGCAGTCGTGTCCGGAGGTAACGGAACGCAGCAGCAGCAGCAGCAGCAGCAGCGGAGCTAGACGGGGGCGGCTGGATGACTGGCGGCGGAAGCGTCGTCATGGCGACACATCGATCAGCCGCCACCGGAGTGTGAGGAGGACCGAGAGAGGGCGAGAGGAAGAGCACTACTGTGCCACATCGCTCTCCGATCGGCGCACCTATCCCCGCAGCCACGCGAGCCTGTGTATATTACCTTTATTTGCTTTCTTTTCGGGAGTTTATGATGATGATATGGGATATTGCTGTTCTGTTGGAGGAGGAATTCACGCTTGCGGTGCGCTTTCGCTTTGATGTGTGCAATACAGTCTCTCGGAATACAGCTTGACGAATACATTTTTATGAATTTTTTGCAAACACGTATCGTATTATATCAGTCATCCATAAATTGTATCGATAAATTCTTCGCGTCCAGGGACAATCCTAACGAAAAACCTCCAGTTATAAAAACAAAACTCATCGAAGCGGTTTAGGATCGATTCCACCGCACAGACGGCACATAACGGCGCGAAAGGAGCGGCGGCAGAAAATCACGCGAAAGGGATGACAAAGAGCGCAACTGAGAGAAAGAGGAATTGCACCGTCGCCCGGGCTTTTCCAGCACGTCGAGGCAGAGAAGCGAGAGACCTGAATACCGCTGATTGTCCTCCGTACGCTCTGTGTTCTCACGTGTATATCTATATGTATACCTGTATATAGGACTCGCAGCGGAATCTCTCGCGGTCTCTTCTGTTGGCCGTCCGTCTTTTTAGGTTAAGCCGCGGATTTTCTGCTTTATTGTGTTTAGTCTTTCTGAGCGATTTTCTTATTTACGGCAGTTTTTGCACACCAAGATTTAGTTTTGAGTTTCGTCTGACCGAACTGGTGCGTATCTACTTGTGAGCAGTGACAAAGTTGTGATCGACTTAAATTCCAGTCTCCCATTATTTATGCAACACGACGCATACTACATAAGAAAGAAGATACTTACTGTACCCATATACCACAATACAAAATAATACCCAGCTGAAAATCGAAAAAATCAGATGATTAATCATGTGAGATTTCATACGATTTATCATATGATTCAAAACGATCACATGATGTATCATATGATTTATCATCTAGCTTCGAAAATATCACATGATAAATCATATTAATCTTTTTAGCTGGGTAGCGTGCTTTTCCAAAACTCATAATGTGTACACTGCAAAGCTTCTTGTTGGTGGAAAGCCAAAATAAAAATAAATAAACGCGTAGATATATCTGTACACACGCGTCCTCAGTCGCCAAGTGAACGACAAAACACTGCAACGCTGCGCGCGAAGCTCCCCCAGTAGCACGGCAGCCGCCACTCCACGGCCTACTCCAAGATAATGATGGCAATCAGGCCCTCAGAAAGGATTTTCAGGAAATTCTCTCGCCTTTTTGTCGGCTCTCGCCCCTTCCTCTTCTCTCTCTCTCTCTCTCCCTCTCTTTCTTTCCCGGCTGGATGCCACAAACACCGACGCGAGAAACGCGAACGACCAAGCGATGGCATAATAGCTCGCGTTTCATTTCTCGCTTTCGTGTTCGCTGCTCGGCTGTCTCTTCGGGTTCGGTGTCTGCCGTTAGTAGTGCGCATACGGATTGTGTTTTAGGATGGACGTGTGTTTTCTAAACTGATTGCGGGAGCTCTAGTCGTAATAAGAACGCTGAATGTTTGAGATGTATGTGAAAAAAGTATTTTTATTTCTTATCGTCGTTCGAATAATCGTCGAATATTAAGTATAATTAAGACGAATCGGGTTTTATCTGTAGAACGCTAAAATGCACCGTAAAAATAATTGGTATAGAGTTAGGAAATAACTTAATCCAGTCGCTTTCTCACGCAGCCTGAGAAATCCACCCCCAGCCGTATAGGAAAAAACAGTCCTATACCCAAGAATTATCATCCGCCATAAATTTCCTCCTTGTCACTACAACCATTATTCTCTCTCTCTCTCTCTCTCTTTCTGCCGTCCACAATACTCCATAGGCATCGTCGCAATAAACGAATCAACGACGTGTGTGATGCGCCGCGTGCATAAACATCCCACCCGAGGAAAAGGCGAAAAAAATACGCTACTCACAAAAGCCACGAGGGCGACGGAGAAAGAGAAAGAGAGAGAGAGAGAGAGATCGGATGACACCGAGCAGAGAGAGAGCTATAACTTTGTCCTGGGAGACTAGACGCTCACTCCTGTGTGTTGGCGAGTCACTCCTGTGGCGTTGACGCAACATTAAGCTCGCACACATGATTAACCGGCTAATGACTCTCTCCCTTTCGACTTTTAGTATTATAGGTTGTGTGCGCGAGTGTGTCGAGTCATCGATTAACGCGGGCGCGCGCGCGCGCGCGCGGGAGAGAGAGCGATATTGTGTAGAACGTATATGGTGATATAGCTCTGGTCATTCCGAGAGCTGGAGATCGAGTTTTGACAGGCGGCGTGATTGCCCGCTTGATTGATTGATCGATGTTTGCTGTGTGGCTGGATTATTCTTTTTACTATGTACGATGAAATAGGATTTGGCTAGTGTACGTGTATTCGTATTTCTCAAACCGTATACGCAATGCCGAATATTCTAAAGAAATTTTCGCTAAAAGATAGCAGTGAAAAAATTTCGATCTACTTATCAAACTATTATTAAAAATAAAAATTGTAAAGTAATTTACGAACATTTTATCCATCGGGTCTAGTATACAGATACTTTAGCAGTCACTGGAAACACCCCCTCGAAGGCACAACCTCGCGCCACCTATGCTCAGCCCGTCGAACCTCTAGTCAGCCTCGATTTTCCAACCCCTCGCACACCCCCATATCGATCCGCCAGTACACCAGCAGCTAAACTCTCCCAACCAACCGAGCCGCGCTATCAGGATCTTCCTAACCGATGATCGTTAACGCGAGGTTCTCCCGCAGTAGCCGGTCTTATCGTCGCCGGCCGTCGAGATTTACTGCCGCTCGAAATTGCCCGAGAGTTTTCCGCGCCAGCTGCATCGGGCGTTTCGCTAGTGCGCAAGAGGGCTTTTTAGCCGCGTAATCGCCGGCGTTCATTTTTCATTTGCGCGGATGTTCGAGGTGATGTATGCGTGCGAGAGGGGCTGGAGTCTTGTAAACGATCGCATTTTCTCGTTAGGGAATTGATTTTGCTTCGAACGATGCTTTTATTTTTACTCGCGAAACGTTAGCTTTATTTCAAAATTCAAAAGCGAAAGCATGCCAACGACGAAAGCTGTGCGGTATCGAGCAAAACGCACAGTCATAAATTAGAGCGTTCTCAAAAGTAAATTCAACCGGACAGCTGAGCCGTCATCCCCAATCAATTCAATCAACATCCCGCGCGCACGCACCCCGCGATCCCCCGTAACAGGGAGAGCAGAAGCCACTCGTCCGATTTAAAAAGCCTCCACACCTCGACTGCCGAGATCGATTAATATTTATAATACACATCGCGTAGTATAGATAAGAAACTGAAACTGTATATACTCACTCTCTCGATGCGTACGGCTCGACCCTCTTCAATATTTTTAACGGGGCAATTCACCAGTCATCATCTCGCGCCCAGTCACCGCCCCCGCAGTAGTCCAGTTAGCAGCTTTAACGAGGTTATTTCTCGTGTGCGCGGAGGGCGCGGAAAAAGGGCTGGCGCGCGCGAGGATGAATAATGATCGGTGTGCGGGCTATAGATGGCAAGGAGATATATATATATGTATGTATAGATGAAAGTGTATGATCGGCGGCACGTGAGTCTCTTTTTGCTCCTTCGAATTATTATCGTCATCGACGTGTGTATACCGTATAATAGCTGGGATTGAGGGCGATTCGGAGAGATGGAATTGCAGATTCGAGCGATAAGGATTAATCAAGGGATATAGTGCGCTTCTTTGTTTCACTGTCGAACGCTTTTGCGCATTAATAATTATTATACAAACGACTGCTGAAAAATTATCCCAACGCCATGTACTCCCTCTAGCACAGCCTGCAGATATCCCCGCGACAGCGAATAAATCCGGCGCATGTATAGATCGCGAGCGGTCCGATAGCGATCGAAAACGCGATCGCATTACACCGCCACCGACATCGGCGTCTCCGCGTATATGTATACCATGTAGTACACGAGTGGCGCGTGCACTGCATCAGCAGCGAGATATGCGGAGCCGATAGTCCTACATGAATATTTTCGAGCTGCCTGCTGCCGCACCCCCGTTCCGTATATGCATACATGTATATGGTATATACGACACGTCGGCGTTTCTTTCCGACAACGACGATGGCATTGTGCCCTCGCGCGCTATAATCGCTCGCTCTTTCTTGCCGCCGAGGACGACTGCGCGGCGGGGGACGGGGTGCAGATGCGCGAGACAATGCCAGCAAGATCTCGAGAGGGGCTGGGAAAGACGAAATAAATCGAGAGGGACGTTTCTTGAGAAAGAATACAAGGATTTAATACTGGTACGAGCAGCTAATTTCAGCAAAGAAAAATATTTACGCAAACTCTCATCCCGCATCAACGACGACACCAGTACGCTGCATTAATTGGCTTATCCCCTTCCAGTCCAGCTCGAAAACGTTACCCACGCTCCCGGGCCATGATTTATCACCTTTACCAGCAGCATCACCAGCAGTCGCGTGCATCCCATAAAAAAGGGTAGCTATAGCCATAAACACAATCGAACACAATGCACGCATAATATAAACTCATCGAACGTGCGCCGCCGGCCGCATAAGAATAATCCAGTCGTCTCTTCGATCTCCAGAGAAGAAAAAATAAATAGACAAAGAGGGAGAGAGGGAGCCAGTGGAGCAGGACGAAGCACGCGCCGGAAGCGGAACCGAGAGAGTCGCGTGTCCCCGCCGTTACCGAACGGAACTATCATGATTAGTCACGGCAGTCGGCCAGGCTGTATTGCGAGACTGCTGGGGGTTGTTGTATATGTGGATGCAGAGAGAGAATCGTTTTCCCACTGAACTGACGGTATACCTAGTGTCGAGTATATGTGCGTGGATGGAGGCGCGATACGCCTCGACGAGTTCGCCGGCGGGAGAGAGAGCTCTTTTCTTCCAAGTGTTGATGGCCGTTTTTCGCTGAATCTGGAGATAGGTCCTTGTCTTTCTTGACTTTTTGATAATTTTCTTCAACGACGGATGGGAGTATACTTTTTCGAATTTTTCTTAAAACTCTGTAACGAAAAAGAATAGGTCGCAAAAAGGCCACCCCCGCTATCATCTCGCATCCACAGACAGCATACACATATAATGCAGCCAGCTAGCTGCGCAGCACCTAGAGCCGAGATCCGGAAGCACGAAGGGGGCGCGTCGCCTTTTGTGCGCCTATACATAAGGGAGCAGTAGCAAAAAAGGCGAGAAGCCCCCCGCGGCCAACCCCCGGGTTAACCGATACCGGCAATTATCAACGCGCGTCGGGCCTTGACTAGAGCAAAAGCAGAGCCGTATCATCGTCGTCGGCGGGGCCGAGATAGCATCGTTTATATCGTATGGAACGCCGCGTGCGGCATTCCGTGTAATTGCGCCCACTTCAGCTCTCTCTTTCGCTTCTCTTTTCAAGCGCGCATTTTTTTCTGCGAGGGGGACTAGTGAAAGTGTTTGTTTGTTTAAAATGTGAGTTTACAACATTTGCTATATATAAAGAAGGAAAAATGATACACCTACAACCCACTCCGTTCCCATCAGCAGCACTCTATCGAAATAATGACGCGTGCAAAAGTCCCTTACCTGTGTGACGAACCGCGGTGAATAGCCAGCACGCGTCGGGGGCTCTTCTTCGCTCGTTATACGAAGATCGCGTGGGAATTCAAGGGGAAGCGTTACATTAACAATTACCCCGATAATAAAGTCGTAACACAATACTCGGGCAGTCTATATAGTCGGGCATTGTTTGCTTTATAGACTGCCAGAATCACGATGAGACGTGTGGCGAGCGTCAGCTTTTTTCTGAGCCAACGTCGACACCGTATCGAATCGCACGTGATCGTGTGTGCGCGAGTTAGTTTTGGGGGATGGTCGGAACGAATTCGGTGCTTGGTATATCGTTTTCGGTGAGTGCTTGAGCTTGTGTGAATATTAAAGTCAATTTGGGGCTGATGTGATTATTACGTGTAACTTATTTAATCGACCAAGTAAAGTTCACAATGCATGGAGAAGAAAAAGAAATGACATTTTTTTTCAATCCATCGCTATGTTGATGTAAAAGCATGTAATATTCGCGCTAGTATGGAAAAAGGCACATCGAAGTTTAATTATAAATAATAATTCATAATAAATAATTCATTTTTTATCGAGAAGTTGAGGTCATCATTTATTTTATTTTTGCACGTAAATAGCAATATAGCGTGGTGGTATGTTGACTTAATAATAATTTGTTGTACCAATTTATAATATCGGAAATAATTGTTGAATTGAGCTATGAACCGTTAAATGCAATGAGAAACCGTTACTTATTACAAGAAAGAAAACAATCATTCCAGCAGAAACAGTAAACTAATGCTTTATTCTTAGCTTCCGAACGTAGCTATAGGTACATCAAGCTATCGGATGTCTGTGTACCCGAAGCAAACGTCTATTACGAAAACAAACATGTGCCCAGCACCAGCGACTGTTGCGTTCGCCGATATACTTTCACTATAACCCCCATCTATCAGCTCCTCCTATCGCATTTAATTCAGTCGCTCAAACAAACTGCTGGCGAGTAAATCTCAAACTCGTACTTTCCTCCCATCATGCAAAAAAAAAAAAAAAAAATGTTAAGAACGCTCAAGATCAGTGTCCCCGGCGGATAAGCTCGCATTAAAATTGCTCGGATCGATATCTCCAGCCTCCCCTACATACCCACATCGGTATCCTCGCGACATTAAAGATACGCGGGGCTCTAACACACATATCCAGTGTCTAGGGTGCAGTACACACCTATAGCGTCGAGATATAGCAGAAAAGGGGGTCGCTTTGCCGCGCGGCTCTAACTAGGTGCACATCCTCTCTCCCTCTCGCTGCTAGCGGCGGAAAGACGAAGAGGCCAGGATCAGCCGGAGTAAAAGAGTGAAAACGAGAGAGAGAGGTAGAGAGGGAGAGAGATAGGGATGCCGCGAGCTGGGACCGGAAAGACGGAGAGGAGGGATGATACTGCGAAGGAAGCATATCCGGGATCTCCCTCTCGCTCTCTGCAGACAAAGCGCGGAGGGTGGCGCGAGTCGGGGCCGGGTCTGTCGTCATGGATACCGGAGCCAGCTCTGCTCTGCTCTGCTCTGCTCTGCTCTCTCTGTGTATGTGTACGTCTCTCTCTGTCGGGGAAGCTAAGCCCCCCAGTTAGCAGTAAACCCACCTTCTCGCTCTAGCCTCGTCGGATGCCGTGGTGGTGCTGCTGGCCGCCATCATCGACGCCAGAGAGGGTTCTCTGAACCCACCATCTTGCCGTTTTATCGGTTATCTCTCGAGCGAAGCGAAGCTTTCGCTACTCTGGAAAGCTCTGTTTCTGGCTCTGTCGAGCTTTGTGTCTCGTCATTTTTTTACCAACATTTAAAAACGAGATTCGACTTGGACGCTGGGCGAGAGCTTTCGAGCTTCTCCAAGTTCAAATTTACAGTTGTTATACCAATGTACATCGACTTCCCTTTTCTTTCCGCGAAAACACACGAGCATACAACGCGCCGTCATAACTTTCCCCGACAAAACAACTAAGCCAGCAAAAAGCTTTAATCGAAGCAGCAGCAGCAGCAGATTGAAGAAAC
This sequence comes from Cecidostiba fungosa, assembly GCA_900474305.1. NCBI lineage: Eukaryota > Metazoa > Arthropoda > Insecta > Hymenoptera > Pteromalidae > Cecidostiba > Cecidostiba fungosa. Next base: position 100,092 of record UCOJ01000160.1, on the reverse strand, counting down.
GGTATTTTCAAGTTTTCGCTACGCGACGTTGACCCCCCGCTGCCATGCCGGGGCGAGATTGTTTTTCTGCCTCGGCGGTTCAATGCTTTATTCATCGAGCTCCGTTTTATACGTCGCGGGACAATGCGGGAACGGCACCGCTTTCCACGTTATACTGTCCGTTTCACGAGGGAATTTCGCCTCCGCGCTACATACGCACACACAGAGCCAGACGAAATGGACACACTGAGAGAGCAGAGGGGATCCGCTGTATATTGATTATTCAAAGCGTTATTACTCTTTTGCAAATCAATATGTTCCGCAGGAGATGCGTTTCGATTTTCCCCGATTCGAGATTTTTGACTTTTAAATTGCTCGCGTCTCGACAAAGTGATTTGTCGCTCTGCTGGAGCTTTCGCAGCTTTCGATGCGCTTACAACTCTGCAGCCGCAACTTGTCTTTTTAACTGCTTTCCCGCCTGTATATACACGTAGCTGCAAACGTCAATAGCTGAAATATTCATCCCGAACCGATCACGGATACAGCCGTGACCAAGAAATTTTTCATCGATATCCAGCTGCAATAGCTCTCTCTCCATAATCTATATTCCCCTGTACACCGATGTCCACTGCACACATCACGCAAGCCAATCCCGCGCGCGGTTTCGAGTTTGCACTCGCGCTTGCGAGATAGCGATACATGCATCAGCGCTAGCTCGGTCGAAGCGTCGAACGCCGGACCGATAACGTGATTTACACGCCGGGAGTAATTAATGTCCTCTCTCGGTCGCGCACGAGGAGAAAAGGAAGGAGCTGCGGCGGCGCATGGAGAGCACTGCTTTGCTTTAAAAAAAAACAATCGGAAATCGGCGACATCGAGGCTCGGCGTACTACTCGGATGTTGCAGTATCGACGCTCTCTCTCCTTTCTTTCTGACAAATTAACGTCGTTTCTCGGCGACTTTTTTCAGACACGCTCTCAAATTCACTCGAGATGGCAAATGGGCGCGAGTTTGCATAAATTTGCACTCAAAAGCCGTTAGTCAGTCGAAATTTGGCCGCGAGCCAGTCTACATCTTCATTTTGAGCATGAAAATGCTGCGTTTGTCTCTCGCGAGAACTGTGTCGTATGGTTTATTGAAGTGGATGTTTATTGTACGTACTCCACTCACCTGTGATGGCAGCGGTGGGCGATATAGCCGAGGGATTAGCTCTGGGCGGCGGCGAGAATGCCCCGGCCAGATAGCCGCCCCTGTCGGCCAGGGCCTGCTTGGCCTTCTCGACGCTCTGCTTGAGCTGCTGGAAGGTGCTGCCGCAGCTGAGGCCCCGGTACGGCCAGTTCTCCTGCTTGACGCCGGCACCCGTCGCGTTGTTGTTACCGCCGCCGCCGCCGCCGCCGCCGAGGATGCTGTTGTTGGAAGCCGGCCCGGAGCCTCCAGCGTTGTTGGAGGCGGCCCCCGCCGAGCCGCCCCCGCCGCCGCCGCCGCCGCCGGCGCCTCCTCCGCCCCCCGATGTGGGTCCCTTGAGGTCGAGCGCACCTGCGTACGAACAGCTAGCGCTGTCGTACATCACCAAAGCGCCCCTGAAATTAAAGACGTGATTAATTTGAATTTCCCGCGAAAAATTCAAGCGCGAGCAAAACGCTTCAGTCGCGCAGTTTCAGCTATTAGCGTTTACGTTGAGCTTGAGCGGGGCTATGCATTTGAGTGCGTGTAATTGTATCATTAGAGTCGGGGAGTGCAGAGTGACCACGTGAGTTTGAAACAGCCTCGTTCGCAAAGAAACCCAGACGGTATCATTCTCCTGACACTCTGTGCGCATGCCTTCTGACGTTTAAATGCTAATGAGCCAGGAAGGTGGAAAGATTATTGCTGGACTTTAGAGGAAGCTCGAATTATTTTCCGACCAATTCATCGACTAACCGCGTTTCCGACGATTGATTAACTTTTCATTCTGAAAACTAATTTTCTTTGTTCGTTTTTATCGGACGTCCAAGTGTGAGCTCAGAATTCATTTCAGAAGGTTTTACTTGCATACTTACTAGCAAGAGCAGACCAAACGGTCGATTATTTGACTCGATCGAGAGGATAAAAAAACAACGTTACCTAATGAATCGCCTTAATCGCGCGTTCTCAACGAGTAATTATGTCATTTGCCAACTGCTTTGAAAGCGGCAGACAGACGTGCCGCGATTGTTTATCCTTGCTGTTAGTTAAAAGCCGACATCCGATATGTAATTTGTCAAACGTGCTTACTTAACCGCGCCGTTTGAATTTTGCTTAAACAATAGACACACACAGTAATAAAGTTAATAATTATGAGTTGCTCGGATGCAGCCTGTCTTTTAAAAATCGCACTCGTACTCGCCGACCATAATTTAGTTATATATAACACACACGCACGCAGTCCAGCTCTGCATCAACTACCTGCGTCGAATCTCGATCCAGTCTAGGCGGACCAGGAGCTCGAATCGGACGACCTCAGCACATGCACACAGTCGCACAGATCCACGAGGATACGTCACTGCACAGCAGTTGGGAGAAACTTACAAATCTACAGACAGTGCGTCGCGAAGAAAAACGACGGCCAGTACAGATACAGAGAGAGAGTATACGTACAGGTTGGCCGTCTACTCGCGCAACTGCCGACGCAGTCTCGCGGCCAGCAGTAGCAGCAGCGGCAGCAAATTGCCTGCTTCCGGGCCTCATTACATCACTCTGTTACTCTGTTAACGCTCGCCGGAAACCCCTCGCTCTCTGCCGCCGCTGCCGCTCACTCTTTCTCTCTCCGTCTCTACTTCTCTATATGTACACGCTATCTCTATATACCTATAGTCTAGAGACTCTACTCTGCGTATGCGTGCATACGTGTATCATGTATAGATATGTAGCTATAGTATATAGAAGAGACGCACGAGTTTGTGAGCGAGCGCGCTATTTAAATGCTGCAGCGACGTCGACTGCTGTCGTTCGAAAGGATGAGTAAGGTGTGCGTTACGTACGAGTATTAGTCCAGAGGCGGACTACCATTGTTCAGCGAGATGGACCGTGCTGAGATGGATTTTGGATATTATTCCGATTTGAAATATTATTCTTACAACATTCAAGCGTCAAAAGATACAGCCAACTGTACGCGAGGCACAAAGGCAAAGCTCCAAGTATAACGTCGGCGTCGCAAGATTGACTGAAGCAATAATCGAAGACGCGATTATCTCGGATCTGAGGCCGGAAATTGAAACAGCGACGTTGTGTAATTTTACTGGCTTTCGCTATAGGTCGTCCCGTTTTCTCCTCGAAACTCTGCAACAGAACTCGAAAATATATCGTTGATGCTTCAAAATTAAACGAACCAAATAACTCTTCTTCGTTCTCCTCGATTATTATATTACCATCGCGCGAGAAGACTTATTGTAACGAAAAACTCTGCGGAAACCTTTTTCTCGCGATAACAATGAATCACGTCCGGGCGAACGCGGAATTTATCACAAAGTGTCAAAACTTAACTCGCCCATCGCAGTTTAAACAGCCCCGGTTCTGATATACGCCCGCGCAACTTGGCTCATTAATTTCCGAGGCCCCAACCCGAGGCAATTAATTTCAATTACATCTTCCAGATCTGCATAAAAACCACCTCAGCGCGGTTATACCTATATCGTGTATAAAAAATTGAAATAACTATCTTGTCCGAAATAAAACGTGTCGAATTCTTCTATAAAAAAGAGCTTGGCACCGCTTCAAAAAAAAAAAGTCTCGACGTCGGATGAGACGCGAGCGCTGCTGCGTACACGTGGCTACCGTGCAACGCGAGCCTCGTTGTCTCGCACTTTTTTACGCCGCTTTACGCGCGAGCTTTTTTCCTCTCCCTCTCGGCCATTACGCGCTTTTTTTACGCGCTTGGCTGGGCTGCTTTCAAGGGAGGGTTCAACTCTTTGCTTGTATGAATTATTACTTAGCGGCGTTACTCTGGATGAGCGTTTTGCTTCATTTCTGAAAGTAGTAGCGCTTTATCCGAAGCTGCATCGATTTAAAAAATTCTAACACGTGGATTGCGTCCATCCCAAACAAAGAAACGATACAGAACAACATCCATTGTTCTCCTACGCATCATCCCTGTATGCCGTACCGGTCCATTTTCGCGAAATTGAGCTCTAGCGCGGGAAGTATCATAGTACTGCTGCAGACAATAACAGCATAGACACACATTCTACATACACTCGTGGCCGTTGCTTGCTCGCCGCGGCGTTGCAGCTGCAGTGGCAGCGATACTATGCGCCAAATTATCCGTAACGCGCTGCTCGTTTATTACCACTTATTTTACAATTTGCGTGTGCGTATACACACGCCGGCGACGCGCTTGGATCCGATTTGCTTTTCGAGACCTAGATACGCGCGCGGTCTTGTGTTGCGAGAAAACGCTTCTGAGAAACGTTGTCTTTTTCGGATATTCTGTTATATACTATATTTAGTAGCAAATGAAACGTTTAGAATTTCGTACAGCTTTTGTTCAGCTTTTCAGTTTTCCATTACAGACATTACTCTTGACGAGGGGGCTCGATAAGCTTCTAATTGGACAATAACAATTCATTTCGGATTTTGAACGACAGCACGATATATCAAGAAAATTTAAAACTGTTTGTTCAACGGTGGCAAAACAGAAAATTCTGGACTTGGATTGAAAATTTCACACCAATGGTAGTAGCTAGCGACACTAATCATCCGTCCTGGACGTACGAAATGATTTATACATTGGCATGGCCGCTTCATACATCAGTGTTTATATTAATGATCGTATATCACGTACGTGTGCGCTAAATCTAACCGCCAGAGTGATTCATTTTCGAAATTACGAACTTTGCTGCTGCATAAAATTCCAGATGATCTATTTCCTTGCTTTTATGAAACAGAGCTTCTAAATCCTACTGTACTGTACCTTCTTTTTTTAATATCGAAGTTGGAAAAATTATTTTTTGCTTCTACGACCATTACACCGAAGTAAACAAAAACAAGTCAAGAGCAATACGATTTTTCTTTGCAAAAATTCAAGATTTACCGTCAGAACGGGGAAGCTTCCTTCCGTGACTGCTGTCCGTGACTCCCTCGTGTTTCCCACTCTTCAAAAATCTCGATTCCTCTGATGACGAGGGTTTCACCAATCTAGCACTCGCCGCATCTATCTAACGTACAAGATCACCATGCAAAGTTTTCCCTCTCGGATATAGAAACGCGCACCACTCGAACGAAAGTCACTTCCACAGAATCTGTATGTAGGGAAAACAAGTACTGAAAGAAAACAAGTTCAAGTCCAGAGAAACCAAGCTGGACGCCGTGAGCCTTCGGACTGGACACGAGCATCCGCCGGGCGCAGGAAGAAGAGCAGCACAGCGTATAGCGGCGGCGGCACGTTTGGAAGAGGAGCAGCGCGACGGCGTTATCAGTCGGCGGTCCGGCGATTGGCTGACTATCGGAGCCTGCGCGTCGGAGCTTTCGTGGTGGGGACTAGCGCGGGCTGCGCCCCCTCGACGCCATCGGTTCACTAGCTAGACCAGGAGAGAGTGAGTGAGAGAGAGAGAGAGAATTGCGGAGGCGGGATCATCCGCAGGGTGGATCTTCCTAAAACCCCCCGCTCGCTGCATGGCTTTGTCTTCGTTTGGAGGGGGAGAGACAGAGAGGGCTTCTGAGCTTGCGAGCTTTATCTCTGGGGGAATGTTTTTTTATTTGACATTTGAGGGGAGAGTGAGCGAGGGGGTGAGTGCTAAGTGTGCGGGAGGAATGAGGTTTGATGGGGATACGGCTGGAGATGAGGTCCTGGTAGGCTTCGGTGTTGGTCGAGATAGGCATTTTTTTCTGCAAACTATAGAGGAGAATGGCGCATAATTGGACAGGGGTAAAACTGGATACTTTGAATATCTCTTAATAAATCCCAGCTGTAACATTCCGCAAAAAATCTATGTTTGCCTTCTGTATGAAAGGAATGGATGTAAACAATATTATATGGCTGTAATTTTTTGGGCAGGTGGTGTGATCTTCAAGGTCCTTTTCTGAACTTTTTAAGTTTATGACTTGCTCAATTTACAATGGTAATTAAATAATTATTTATTATTCCTGAACGTCATACACGGAAAATAGATTCGATTACGAAAATTTTTAGGGTAAGTGGGCCTCAAACAATTAAAAATTGATATTTTAGCACTGTGAACGACAAAAAACCCAGTATTAATTTTACTGCGAATAAATGTCTTTTAATATTTAGAGAAGAGAAATAAAATCATATGTTTTCAACAGAAAGTGAAAATAATATAATTGCGGGATCAGTGTCCTAACCAAGTTGAAGAGATACACTTCTTTCTGCTTCATATGCAAATATAATAGTCCCCATAGCTCGGCTCTGAAACTCCCATAAAATCCCATCATCTGGCCGCGTACACATCGAGAAGCAAAGAAGCGATCAATAGCGCAGAGGCACACGTCGGGCAGCGCTTAATTGCTCAGATGAGATATCGGAAGGCCGCCGTCTACCTCACGCATCGGTGAGCAACTTTCCGCGCGAGCCCTCGTTCCTAGACCTAGCCGGAAGTTAAATCTCGCGGAAGAATCGCTAGTCAATGGCTCAGCCATCAGATGCGACTGGTTCTATATTTTCTCTCTGTGTATATATGGATGGCTCGTAACGTCGTGCCGTTCAGAGCGGGAATATGCGAGAATAACAATTATCGACTGGGAATGTTTGCTTGATGATGGGAAAACGCGGGATTCTACCTATTACTTGCTCCAACATATATTATTATAATTTTATTTTTATACGTACTCACGCATACGCGCGGATGAAAAGACTTTTCATTGAATTATGAGAATGGGATGATACGTTTTAATTATTCTCTCAAGTCTCTTGAACCAGATCCAAAAACGAGCTCTGCGCCTCGCGCCATTCTGTTTCAGCGTCACAGAGATCATCGGCCGCCGCTGCATCCAGAGCGGGGAATCGATTAACAATAGAATCCCTTCCCTCCTCTCAGCTCTCACACTCCATATCGGAAAATACCCCGTTGTGTACGCTCGGTTAATGTTAATAGCAGGGGCTGGCGCGACGACTACGTCGCTGCGTCGTCGTCGGCTGGCTGCTGCTGCTGCCCCTTTCGTCGGTGAGTTAGAGCTTCCTGAGCCGCGGCGGCGCAGCTCACTTTTACCAGTCGGCTAATGGCGAGGGAGGAAATATCAAAACTCGCTCCTAGCCTCTACTCTGACTTTCTCGTTCTCCTCCGTCTCGGCTCTTTGGCCTGCTGCACACAGATCGTTCAAACTTTATTCTGAAGCAAAGCGGCTCCTCCTTTGCCGATGGATAAATCTAGCTGCGAAGCTTTTTAGGCGATCCTTTGTTTCTTCGGGATCATGGACGTGTTTTACAGCTTACGTAAGGGGGTTGTTTGTTTGTTCGCGGGCTTGATGGCTGCGCGACACGCGACATTTTTCAGGAATGCTAAATCGAGTTGAAATGTTATTATTGCTTCTTCTTGAAGGGTAAAAACATCCTTTCCGACATCTTGCAAATCGAAACCGTCTGACCGCTAATGACTACTACTACTTTCAGCGAGATAACTGCTCATCGTAATCTGTTTGCAGAATGCGTTAGTATACGATAATCATATCATCCAGAACCGAATGCAAAGCTCAAAAGAACATCCAGTAGATCGCAAGCCTCGAAAAAAGAAGAAAACTCGAGGATTTATCCGCAGAATAAATGTAATCACCATTTGTCACGAAAGCCGAGCGCATTCAACGCTGCTCGCGCGCATTCAACAGGTTCGCAAGAACATTAAGCGAGAGTAGCACAGAGCACACCGCCGTCGTCAGCCGAGAGTTTGTTCACATGTCTTTTCTGGCAGCGTTATAAACTTTAGGAAGGCGAACATCTTCTCTCTCGGCTGCAAGCAGACAGATTAACTGCGCCATCGGCGGACCCGCATCCTTATGTTCTTTTGCACGCGATTTTCGACGCTGAGCTAATGGCGATGCATGAATTCTTCCCCCCTTTCTATTAGGATAATTTATTTGCCAGTCCTGAGCTATGGCTCTATATGTTGGCCCGGCTTGATTCATGCACCGTTTAGCCGAGATTTCGCGGTCTTCGCGACTGGCTTTTGCTGGATTGAGCTTTCATTGAATTTGGGAGCTCAATTTGTTCATAAGTCATTACAAATCAGTGTCGAACTGAAGATCTCTGCGACGTATCGCGTGATTTAATTTGCTGTAGAATTAGGGCAGGCAACTCACACGTGTCTATACTGTGTGCAGAGGTACATATTATACACAGACCCGGAACGCATACACCGCGCCCCGCTATTAATATCAGTTAACGAGCCGATATGATCGTTCGGGTCGTGCCGCGCGTTAACTGCGCCCTGTAGCTGCTATACACCCGGCAACTTGGTCGTCCTGCAGCTACATACACAGTATTTTGTGTGCATGTGTGTATGCGCGAGGAGAGCCCCATTGATCGGACTGGCGCAAGTTCGGCTGAGTCACGAGTAAGCGAGAAAGAGAGACTTGCCCCCGCGATCAAGCATTTTCACACGATCCGGTGTCGCTCGTTCAGTTGGTGCTAGATTTCAACTTGTCCGGCTAAAACTTTTCCGAAGAATAAACAATTGGATATAAAAAGCTCCTGTCTAGCAGCATTTTTGGCGCGTTCACACGCAAAGCCACGAGTAGCCGCGCAAGCTCGATATCCACGTACGTGCAACCCTATCACCTCTGCGCGATCTGAATTATTGTTGCAGATAGACAGCAGTAGGAGTGAGAGGGAGAGCAGGATAATCGAGGCTGCGAAGGGGCCAGAATTCCCCGTGTTCGATTCGCGCGTATATACACGCGAGTTTACAGCCCGTGTACTGCACACGCGCGCGCGCGCTCGCACATATCACATACCGATACCTATGGCCGACAGCTGAGATTATCTTCCGCCGATCTCTCGTGCGGCAGATTCTCTTAGCCATTCATATATGCATGGCGTTTTCCCTCTCGTACCACGGCCTACTGCTATAGACGTATACGTATGTACGCGTGCATTAGACTTGCATACTCGGTACATATAAGGAGGCGTGCGAACTGCAGTTCGAGCCACGAGGTAGTCTTGTGTACCTGATCCATGTGTCTGTGTGTGTGTGTGTATGGATTCGGAGTGCGGCCGACCCGCCTCTAAATAATAACTTTCGATTAGGGTCTACGCTAGATTCGGATCTGTACGAGAGGGATTTGCGACTGTTGGAGTGGCCGAGCTATAGTCGTCCGAGTTGAGGCGTTATTTATCGCTTTGCTTTTCGGTAGATCGCTCTTTTCGGAAGAACATAATATTGATCGTGAAAATTGCCTTCAACCCAGCGTTGTTCGGTGTTTGAGCAGCACATTAAAAAGGGAATGGCTTTTTCAAAATTGCGTCTTCATTATCCAGCCCTCAGAAGGCAGCCCTAAACCCGAAACTTCACCGCAATCTTCAAATTTCCCCCCGAAATCGTCTCACCTGTATAACAAGCAAACCTCGCAGAGGCGACTGGATCCATGTTTTTTGCATGAGCCGAAAAGCAAACCGACTGCAACAAGGCAGAAGCCGCGAAATTTTCGCAAAGTTGTAAAGTCACTAATGAGCGCCGCTGCAACTCCCCGCTCTACGTAGCCCAGATCCAGAGCTCCGGAGGGTTGCTCGCTCGTCGCAAGTCGCAACGGCGAGCGGCACGCGAACCTGATTGACTTGTAGATGAGGCGACAGCAGCCGATACGACGACCCGCCGTATGCGCGAGCTCGACGCTGGTATGACCGTTTCATGGGGCTTTACATACCTTCCCTGTATCTCCCGGTGTGAGGGCTGCTCTGGGAAGAAGGGCTCGAGGATATTTTATTTTTACGGAAAGATTTCCTTCAATTTATTGATTCGATGCGGGGATTTTCGAGGACAGATAGTAAAAGCTAATCTTCCTCGATGAATTAATGGCATTTCACTCTCGCGCGCTGCGGCATCATACCGATAATGCCAATTCAACGAGCATATCGGTAGGTCGAGTACATCATCACTGCGGACTTATCCAATGTCGGCTCCAATGGCGTACCTGCATGTCCGTCCGATAGCGTTTCAATTGCAGCTTCCCTACTGCGCATATCAGCGAGTCATTACTCACCGTTACTGCCCTCGCGCTTTTTCCCCGTCGAAAATCGCTGTAGCCGCATCGATCCTCGCATTATTTTCCGAAAATTACGTCACTCTCCCTTTCGCTGCCGCAGCTATAGCCTGTGCGCGATTTTGTAAAAGTGATTTCTCCGGTGGCGGCCGCTGTCGAGCGTTATCTGGTTAATTAATCTTCGTCGAGACGTGTGTGCGTACGCAGTAGGGAAAAACGTATACATAGGCTTGTGTGGCTTGAATCGCGCGTAGGGGTTGTTGTTGGGCGATTGATTTGCGAATGGGATCGTTGTGCGGCCAAGTGTGAAGCGTCACATTTGCACATTCGGTGAATGATGAATTTTGCATTGTATTATTGGGTGGTGCACAGGCACTATAATGAAAATAGGGAGCCGCAGCGCCCCCTAGCGTCGACTCGAGCAAACCGCGCAGCAGCAGGTCGAAAGCCCGTATCCTGGCTCAGCCACGTCGCGAACCACCTTGACCACGGTCGCAGCCCCGCTGCCTGCCCTACCAACCCGCTGCAGCACCGGCAAACGCAAGAGTATCGATCGCCCAGCAGTACCGCAGCAGCAGCAGCAGCAGCACCACCCCGAGCGCCTCGCTCGCCGTCTCTCTCCCTCCGCCACCCCACACCCCTACACACAGAGTCGCTCGCTCTTCCGTGCCATATTGATTCGACTACGACGACTACGACTACGAGAGTACGAGTAGGGGCTCGACTCTTACTCGCGCGCGCCGCGTGCAGTCGGCGCCGCCGCGCTCGAATAAGGGGGTCGAAAGCCTTGTGCAGAAGAGCGAGACGGAGCGAGACTGGCCCGCGCGCGCACACACGCTCCCTCCGTCAGAGTCAGAGCTGCTGCTACTGCTGCCTCGCTGCCTGGCGTAGTTGCGCACACAGCGAGCTTTAGCAGCAGCAGCAGACACGCATCAGTCGACGACTGCCAGACAGGCGCGGAGGTGAGGCAGCATCGAGACTGCTGGCCGCACAAGAGTTGCATAGTGTGCTGGTGCGCGTCGGGCTCTTCTGTGACACACTCTACATGCGGGGAGTAGCCGCGAGGAGCTGCTGCAGCCTCGAGTCGAGCTGAGCCGGCGAGCTGGCCCATACCGAGGACGGCTGCTCCGGCGGCCGCCCTAAGCAGCAGCAGCAGCAGCAGCTGTCCGAGAGGAGCAGCCGAGAATCATCATGGTCATGATGGCCGGCATGGACGAGCACGAGCGCAAAGTCGTCGTCGAGTTCTGCCACCTGCTCGAGAAGAGCAAGCAGCTGTTCAACGGCCTCAGGGACCTGCCCCAATACGGGCACAAGCAGTGGCAGGCCTACTTCGGCCGGACCTTCGACATCTACACCAAGCTCTGGAAGTTCCAGCAGCAGCACCGGTGAGTCACACACACGCACGCACGCACCCATACAGCCGTGCATTCGACGCGACGACTCTTCCTCTTCTTTTTTTCTCTCTCTCCTTTCATTGCGCTGCTGCTGCTGCTACTACCATACTACTACTGCTATCTCCGCTCCCCCGCTTCTTTCTTCGCTCCGAAACGGAGAGACGGAGCATTGTCTGCGGCGAGGGGAGTAGGCTCTGGGATTTTTTCTCTCTCTCACTCGCTCTCTCTCTCTGCGGTGTGTGCTCTGCTGCAGCAGCGCGTGTGCTTTGCAGGGGCGAGTTTTGTTTCGCCAAAGACGCGCGCGCGAGTTTTTTTCCTCTCTTTCTCTTTTGGAGTCTGCCCAATCTCGCGAGCGAGAGAAACGCTTTACATAAATATGCTAATTTACCGGGTGCCAGCAGGAGAGAAAGTGGGTTTACGCGAGCTGCGGCCGAGCTTTTTATAGATTGCGCGAGGCGCGAGTTTTGAATTCTGACCCTTTTTCCACGACCTGCTGATGAGAGGATGGAGAGAGAGAGAGGGAGTCGGGGTTGAGGTTAGTGTCGCGAGCGAGGCTGTTGAGAGAGATATTGCGGGAGAGGCCGCTGCTGCTGCTTGGAGGGGGTTGGTTAACCGAGCTGAAAATTATTAATCTTGAAACTGCTGATTCTCCACATCTTTTTAAGAGGCTCGCGCTGCTGCGAGGCTTCGTTTTATTCTACCCTCGCAGCATTATCATTTCGTCCAAGTTTTCTTGAATTAGCTCTCGTCGAAATGACGCACACACGCGAGTCCGTCTGCTAGTAGTAAACTACGCTTTCATAAGCTCGACTACTGTGCACTAAACTTGTCAATAGCAACCCCCTCGGAACCTAACCTCCCATCTCCAAAACAAAGCACCCCACCCCGCCGCGCTGTGCTCGCTCTCGCTTCCCCCCCGTACGTCCAGAGAAGCGCTCGTATTTCACCGAAAAATCATCTCAATTTATCTGCCTAAAAACCCCAAAAATAGCCACCCACTGCCAGGCGTGTTGTACCCTTTACTCAACAGCGCGCCCTCACTGCCCTCCCCCACACGTACACACAGAAAGACTACACTACTCGCATCTCTCGCGTTACTCGTCTCTCACACGGAAGCTGCTGCTGCTGCCTCCGCGGCGAGTAGTGGCCTTTTTTCGCAGTCTCGAGACTCTCTCTCTCTCTCTGGCTTATTCTACCCTCTTTCTCACCGCGGGAGGGGATAGAGAGCAGCAGTCACGAGTCTTTGTGTAGACGAGGGCTGCTGATCGCCTAGCGCGCGCCAAGCGATGCCATGTGATCGGAATACGAGAGGAGGATATGCCTTTTCGGCAATTTCGACTGGGCAGAGCAGCTTTTTTCTCTCCTCCAAAGTTTTTCTTAATTGTTTGAGTTGCTCGGCTTGTTTGTTTATGAAAAAGGCCTCGAGGAGTGGGGGAGACCTACTTTCGCGCGAGATGGGAAATAACGAGTATGTGTCGATATATAATGCTGCTGCTGCTGCTGCTGCTACTGCCGCGAAGGGATGTTGGGAACGTTTAATTTAAATATATTGACAAGAATCGAGTTGTGTGTGATCTAGATAAACGGCGCTGACGTTAATAGAATTGTAACGAGCGGTTATTTAGAGCGTGTCTCTCTCTCTCTCGTGGAATTGAGAATTTTTAATCATTCTCGATTTGTTTGCTCGTCAAGTTATTGATAATTTATTATTCCGAGTTGGATAATGGACGGGATGGGTATATGCTTAAATAGTTGCGTTGAATGAGTAATTTAGTGTATTTTTAACCTATATATATTAACGATTTTTACTATTTGACTCTTACCGATTACCGATTATCCACACCCGTTGTAATTTTCAATGAAATTAAATTAATTGTTCAATTTGAATTTTGTACATTTTACAAATCGATTGCGTCTGATAATAATAGACGGTATAATACTCGGTTAAAAGTTGCAAGGAGACGTTAAAAATCGATATAATTATAAATTCGTAATTGGTTTTTCAAGACTCTATAGCAAGCAGCTTTCATGATTCCGCAGGCTAGCGTGAGCCGAGTCATTACTAGTGAAATATTCAATTTTTCGAATGAAGATTTACAGGCGTTTTCGTATATAAACAATAATTCTGCTAGCATCATTACATTTTTTTTATTTGTTCTTTGCTCATCGAAGATACCTTTTGGAGAGGAGTTTGTTTGATATCGAATTCGAATTGTCTGATGCAGCATTGTAAATTGCATTTTAGTCTCTCGCTCTGTGTATCGTTATATACAGGTGCATGCGAAACGGTCGGTTAATTATCGACCGAGAGCGAGTAAACAGAACGTATACCGGGATTTAAAAAATTCATAGATCACAGTCGCTTATGAAATTGAGCCGTAAGTTTTTCTTCAATTATTTGTTGTCGTGATTTATTTACAATTGCATTTCGTATCGAGAAAAATTGGCTTGGAGCGCACGAGCGAGTGTAAAGAATCATCGATTTCTTGCGAGACGCGGCTGCAGCGAGTTTCAAATTGTAATTGCTCGTGTATTCTTAGATTTTTTCTTTTCACTCGTATATCCCTTTCCGGGTTTTTACGGCAACATCCGTACCATCACTTCTGCAGCGCGTGGGGATGCTTTGATCCTAATCCCATCCGTTCTGAGAGAAGCATCGGACTATCGGAGTTGGTCAAATTTGCTTCTACAGTACTTAAACCCACTGCTCCCGCATTCGCTCAGGGACTTGTGACTTTCTTTCATCATTGGAAATGCTTGACGCGGGTTTGTTGGAATTTTATTTCATATAGGTATACACAGTCACTCGCGTCTTGAACTTGAAAAGTCGCAGAAAATCATTTTCACGTTCCCATTGTGATATTCCAACTCCGGCGCTGCCGCCGCCCAAACTTGTCTGCTCCTCCCTCCCGCTCGGGCGAAGGGCTACTCTGCCCGAGCGAAAGAAAGAAAAAAAATGCGAAAGTTATCGGGCGCGCGTCATCAGCCAAAGACACACGTTGAATCGCTGATGAAGCAGCGTGTCGATATACACCCACGCGTATAGCCGCCTTCACCCCTCAAGACGTAGTCGTCGTCGTCGGGGCGACACGCACAGTCTCCCCCTCGCATTGGCAAAGGACGCACGTTACTTCCTGTCTAAGATTTCGAAGATTGATTCTCCTCGGCGGGCTTCCTCGTTTATTCCTCCCTCGCCAAGAGAAGCCAGGATGGATCTTTCCGCGCCACTTGTGCTTCCGCCCGCATGCTGTCCCTGTTTTTCGAATTTTTTTTTCTGCAGCCGGGGAGCAGTGACCCCCAGAACGTAGATGATTAAACGCTGGGAATTCGGGCTGGGCTGGATCAAAAGTTCATCGAGTCATCGCGTTCTTACATTACTCGGCTTGATTGCGGAAAAAGTTACGACACTTGTAAAATAGCTGATTATCATAGTCGGCTCTGTAGCAGAAAACAATTTGAAAAATCGTACTCCCTACTCGCTCTCTCCCCACATCCATCATCCCTCTCATCCATAGGCAAAGCCCTCGCAAAAAGAAGCAGCTCACTGACTAGAGTCCCAAAGCCCGTCGTCCGTCCATCCATCCATCATGCGATAGCTAAGCTAAACGGGCGCGCGAATGCAAATGAGGATGACGATGATGACGAGAGCGCGTCAATTGCAGGGCCATCCTCGACAGCAAGTACGGCTTGAAGCGATGGCAGATCGGCGAGATCGCGAGCAAGATCGGCCAGCTGTACTACCACTACTACCTGAGGACGAGCGAGACGAGCTACCTCCACGAGGCTTACTCGTTCTACGCGGCGATACGCGGCAGGGCTTACTACAGCCGGGCTGCCAAGGAGGACAGGAGCGATCTCATGGTGAAGAAGCTTAGGTAGGCTCCTCGTCGAGTTCTGTGTAATGCGCAACCGCGCTTTGATAAACGCGCTTTAACGCACCGTCCGTGGCAGGTACTACGCGAGGTTCATCGTGGTGTGCCTGCTGCTGAACAAGATGAAGCTGGTGCGCGAGTTGGTGCAGGAGCTGGACGCCCAGATAGCCGACTACAGCAGCACATACGAGCCGGACGACCAGGTCGAGTGGAACCTCGTGCTGGACGAGATCAAGGCGTTCGTCAAGGCCGAGTCGGCGGTCGCGGTGCTGCACGCCGAGTCCAACACACCTGTCGTGCTGACGCACAGGCTCGGGGCGCTCACGTCGCCGCCCGTCGAGCGCTCGCCACCCATGTGCCTATCTCTGCAGGAGATCCTCATCGTCGGCAACTGCGCCGATCAGGTAATTGATTGATTGCAAAATATCAGATGCAGTAGCGGAGCCGTCATCTCGTCACTCTGAACGCAGGTCAAGTTCAGCGAGCTGTCGATGGACATGTTCCGCATGCTGCAAACTCTGGAGCGCGAGCCCCGGGACGACCCGAACCACCTGCACGACGCGTCGCCGGCTGGGCGGATGCCCTTCAGGCCGGGCCCGTACCCAGCCGAGAACGGGGCGCCGCGCCGCGACAATCCGCACAAGTATCTGCTCTACAAACCGACCTACAGCCAGGTTCAGGTATTCCTCGCCAGCGGCTTCAAGGAGCTGCCGGCCAACGGCGCGCTGCTGCTCTACCTCTCCGCCGACGGCTGCTTCTCCACGGTCAAGCGGCCCGAAGAAAGTGAGTATATGTATACACACACGTATATTGTTTGGCAGGAGCTTGTAGGCGCTGCTCGAGGAAAATCTCTCTGTATTATGGCAAACTAGAACAGAATTTTCCCGCGAGCACGATTGAAAAATTTGCGCGCTCGGCATAGCTAGGGCTGACCTATCGGCATTTCTTCGGGAGATCTGCTCCGGAATCCGCGGCTCGCGCTAATCCGCGTGTGTAATATCGATGCAGCTGGCCGCACGAGTATGTGTGCCGCGCGAGACCGCACCGCGGCGGGATTAGGCGCGGCTGCATCTATCGCGTTTGGCATATTTGTCAAAAGGGGCTTCTTAATAACGTCTTTTATAACGCGATGCGTCGCGGGGCTCCCTTGACATGGTTATTGCATTATAGCGCGGGGGACCGAACCACCGCCAGTAGTCAGGGTCAAGATTGTAAGCGTCGAGTCTCGGCAGGCCTACCCGCACGAATTAGAGGTATGTCAAATATTCAGCGACGAGTATGCTATTTGTATTCGCGAATAATTGCATTAGCGCGGGAATCGATAGGCGCGGCGACGGAAATAGAGCCGGTGCGGCCATTGATGCGTTTTTGAATGGATGAGAGAGAGAGAGAGCAGGAAAAGTGACGTTGCAATGCAAGTGCCGAGAAAGCGGTGCGCACTCATGTCCCCTCTTCCGTCCCCTTGTACCGTTTCAGTGGGCTACGACCTGGGCGGCGTCTCGACCTCGGCGAAGCGCGAGCCCGAGCACAAGGGCTCGCAGGCGCACGCCCCGCAGCAGCGACTCGCCGGCGGCAAGGAGCCGCACTGCCTCTACCCGGGCGACCTCTACCCCTTCACCCGGAAGCCGCTCTTCGTCGTCGTCGACTCGGACAACAGCTTCGTGTTCCAGCAGATCCCGCGCTACTTCGGCCAGCCGCTCATGGTGCTGATGTCGCCCCAGGACACGCCGCCGGGGCTCCGCGACCTCCGCCACGCCGGCAGTTTCTTCACCCTCTTCCTACACTCGCCATTAGCCGCCTTCTGCCTTATTTGCAACGTGGCCAGCCTGCCGATCCACCACTGGGAGCGCTGCCAGCGCTACGTCGAGCAGTTCCTCATCGAGGCCAGCCGGCTCGTTCTCAGATCACGATGCGGTAATACATTACATCTGTGCCATTTTACACTTTTTTCGCCTGCTTTTTCGAGGACCCAGCTGCAGACATCAGCCGAGGCTTGACATATTTTTTATTATTTTTAGCCAAACGCAAAACTTGCATATCGATTCGCTCATCCTTAAAGCCGACACCGGCCAATCGAGCGTACTTTCGCGCTCTGTCAAAACGACGATCCTTTTAAAAATAGCCGACGCCTACGCGCCGGGGCGCTTCTTTTGACATCATCGGAAAAAAGTTTGCTTTGTATGGGCCGCCGCTTATTGACCTTTCGCTTATTCGGGCTTTGGGAAGGGCTTTTTCTTTCTCATTTGTAAAAGGAAAACATGTCATCAGAATCGAGCGTGGTGCAGTTCTTCGGCGACGACTTCCTGCGGCTGCTGCTGCTGCGCTACGTGTTCTGCGACGTGGTGCTGCACCTGCACCGCTCGTTCCGTGGTAGGCAGCAGAGGCCGCGCTGTCATCCGCCTCTACCCGAGGCCGAGGTACTGGAGCATCCCTCGCTTCACCATCTCGTTCTCGACCTGGCCAGCTGTCTCGACGCGCGCGATCACTTCCCGGACAGCAACGAGCTCGCCTGACCCAGGCGATTGCCGGCTTCGGTCGACTTTGCCGATCAGCACTGGTAACTATACACACACACACACACATACATATTTCTCGAGCTACTTCCTCGCGTGCTGACTGAGCGATTGATATTTTTAAATCTGAGAGACTTATTGTTACAGCAAAATCGCGCTCTCGTACGCGTGGCTATCGGTAAAGTTTTTCGGTCGCGCATCAGCAGATTTGTGGAGGATGTAAGTCTGACTGACCTGGTTTCGTACTGCTGGAACGATGTAACGTGCGTTTGCCAAGCGCACATAACTGCAGGATGCAAAAAGCTTCCCGAGTTCGATGCGCGTTTCGCCGCTACTTGGCAAGAGTATTGTTTCAAATCTTTTCGAGATATAACTCGTAACGCTATAACGACGCAAGCTTGCAAAGTCGAGGAAAAGTTCTTTTTATCGCCGCATCTTTTTATCATTATGTCTTTGGCAAAAGATAATTGGATAAGGCTCTGTTCCGATCGGTAAATTAACGAATGAAATCTGCCTTCAGGGAGCAGCAGCAGCAGCACCGCTCGACGCCCAAGTCGCACCACTACGGCTCCTCGGCGCGGGACTACGACTACGACTACTGCGGCAGCGCCGGCGCCGGCTACAACTACAACAACAAGATCGCGACCCTCCGGCCCCACTGAGTCACAGCCGTCGCCGCACACGACACTCACACAGTCCTCCTCCTCCTCCTCCTCCTCCTCCTCCTCCTATATTACCTGCGCGAAGCTCCCAGAATCTCTACTATATATACACCGGCTTTCTTATTTCGTTGTCATCCTCGACAAACTCCTCGTATACTCTTGCTCTTATACTTACATCTTTTGCGCGAGACTGGGCTACTGCAAATTCTCCGACAATGGATAATCTCTTTCTTTCCTTTTACATTATTATACTTACGTACAAAGTCGCGCACGTACTTCTTTACACGCACCTCTTTATGTTTACCTCTGCCTCTGTGTCTGATGTGTGGGTGTGTGATTTACTATTCGTTCGCTCAAACGCCGTTGTACATATTTATATACATATTATAATAATCTATACGCGATCGGAGTCGCGCGAGAATTTGCAGTAGGTTTGCCTTTCCTTTGAAAAAGGAATCAAGTATACAGAAAGAGAGAGAGAGAAGAGAGAGAAGTTGTGTAGAGAGGTGCGGTAATTGGGTATTTCACGAAGTTGAATTTATCAGCGACACGCATTGGTTTTTAATAACAACTACAGATTAGCAGATGATATAGATTTTTATCCTTAAGAAACATGTTGCAGTTCACGTGCGTTCGAACATTACTGAGGAAACAAAAATTAACTAATAAATAAAACGAAGCGTATATTTATTCCGCAGACGAAAACATTTTCTTGTTCTCCACTTGTCCGACTTTCTGTTCTACTAAAGGAAGAACGAGATATAATACGTAGTGGTATTAGAACTGTTATTAAACGAATATTACGTATTAAGGGGAAAATCTTTGAATCTACAGTTTTTTCCGTTCGTTCTTGACGACTTGAGGGAAGAAAAAATCATAACAATGACGATGATGTATATTTTCTGTACTGATACTTAAACATAAAGAATATAGTTAAATTTGATAAATGCAGACGTTATAAATATAAACATAATTCTGTTGCGACTTTTCGCACTGTAAAATAATTGTAAAGTTTTTAAACTACGGTAACTTCTACAATTTTAGAAAACTTAGCTAGGAAATGAAGAAAAAAAAGTTCACAATAAAGTTAGGATATAATTTACTAAAGAATTGCGAGATAAGGATGTTGTGAAATACTCAATTAAGATGATTCATTATACGGAGTTACAACTCTCAGCGCTATAACTTCACTAATTTTGAGACTATATGTAACGAGAAAAGAAAATGATAAAAATATACATATACTGAGAATGTAATATAAACAAAAATATTATATAAATCCAAGGATTTTCTTTAAAAGAAAAAACAATTAGCCTTAAGAAGTGAATTAATCTTGCTCTTGAAGGAAAAGAATCCACTTTTATTTGGGCGTGTATAAGGTGTCTCTAACGACAAATGAATACCACGCGTTGGACACGAGAGGGATGAATTCCTAAATTAGAAGCGACACTTTCAAGCGAATTCCTCTTGCGAACGAACTATATATTTTTGTCAACGCTACTTGTCACTTATTCCTTTTTATTATTAGAACGACTTCGATTATTTAGTCTTGACTAGGAAAACAAATATCAATACTCGAGAATTTCCTCCGTAAACTTCTAGTCGATTTCTTTTGACGTTTGGGTCGTTCAGTGCTTTCTCGGCCGCAAAACTGTCATCTGAAATAGCTACGATTACTCACTCAACAGTTTCCACCTTCGAGCATATATATACACACACCATAAATAATTTCTACAAATACAACAGCAACTTTCAATTTAAGGAAACACATGTCCACTGTTCGACCCAAATCTCGCAGTTGCACCTTCACCGTTGATGCACGCGCAAAAGATACTTAAGAGAAAAAACCCAGATAAATAAAAGAAAAAGATGTTCGTTCGACGCGCCGTTGTCGCGCAGAGTTCTATTATACAATTATTATACAAGAAGAGAACGAGGTGTGCGAGCGAGTCACAATTGCAGTATAGCTATGTATTCGAGTATATACAAACGCCGACCGGGTAACTCTCGCGACTGCTTGAACCGTGTGCGTCTGTCTGCCTGTCTGCCTGTCTGTCTGTCTGTCTGCTGAGAGAGATGTGTCTGCGAGCGATACTTGAAGAGAAAAAAATCTAAAGGATAAGAAACAAAAAAGATATTATAAATGATAAACACACGCAAGAAAAAAATTATATATATACATATTGAAATACATATTAAACACGTACACTCATGTACTCGAGCGAAAAAAAATAACTTTGACACGCGCCTGCGAATACTGTGATTCCCTTTTTTACAGGCTCTACGAGTAGTGTTCTCGGGCGGAGAGAGCAGTATTGTATTGTAATCGGGATGACTATATGGGACTAAAAACCCTAAGCTTGTTGATTCTGTAATAATAAACTTCGGTTTTCGATCTAAAGCTCGCGGATATCTGCGCATATACATGGCTTTATCTTCTTTGCGAGCTGTTGCTGATGGGGCACGACGATGGCGGAGTGTTGAGAGAGGAACGAGTTTTGTTTATTTTAAAACGATTTTTTAAAATGTTAATTATTTGTTGCACATATCACACGTGATTGTTTAATTTTAAGTAGGTCATTGTTTTGCTTCACTTTTCTTCGAGATTCCTTTGTCTAGTCATTTTTGAAGACTGCTATGCTATTAACTAACCTTCTGATTGATATTGAAACTTAAAATATAAGTTAGAAACGTGTACATATGCGAACGTACAAATGAAAAGATTAAGTCAAAAAGACGTTACGTCATCGTTACATTGATTGTGATCGAGGCAAAATTACGATATCGAAAAATATAATAATATGTTCTTCTCTTATAGGAGAAAATATCGCTCTGAGACAGAGAGCGAACGTCCAATTTCAACAAATCCATCCATCTAATTTAGAGTAAATTTATAATCTCGTTGAATATGAATTACGAATGAGTTTCAACATTATGACGATTATCGGTACGTTATTATCCGGAAAGTAATAATTAACATTTGTGAAAACTCTTTTCAAATAAACAAAGCAGTCGTCTTCTTCGCGATAATTACAGTCTAAAAAAACCTTATACCGTTGATTTCGAGACTAGTCAGTTGAGAAGTGTGCATGAGTAAAAGAGAAGAATGAGAGAGAAAAAACGCTGCTCAATCGAGAAAGTCCTTGTTTGATCGAGAATAATTCCGCTTGTTGCGCGCGACGAATTTAGAGATGATGATGGTTTCTTGCGTTCTTCATTATCGTGGATACCGTAGGGTATATATGCATAAAACACATATATATTATATATACACACACAAGCTTTTACTTTTCGGTTGAACGGTGATGTGCTCGATGTGAGTGAAGATGAATAGATAAGAGATTAAAAAAAATTGTTGATTAAAAAGCGCGATTTTCTACAGATAAGTATTTTGTGAATCGAGAATCGTTCTTGGCCATATCGAGAGCGAGAGCCGGTGAATGCGCTGAGGAAAAGCACGAGAGTAAGAGAGAAAAACAAATGAAAAAAAATGAGAGGGAGAGATTGCGCTGCAGCTATTATAAGTTAGACGAGAAATAAAAAACGACAACATCACCTTGTGGTTTTATCCATAATGTAAACGCTATACTAAGTGAAAAAAAAAATTACGAGGGACTTTACAGAAATAAAAAAAAATTTGTTGAAACGGCGTCGTTGGTCGAGAGTAATATTAAAATACGAGAGGAGACGCCAGTTTTTCCACGGCCACTATCGGTTCCGCTCCGCGGATTGTAAAATAATTTTATACAAATGATGATAAAAAAAAATAAAACTTTAATAGTTAAGATGTTCGCGGGACGGGGGCCAGGAGTAGCCGTAGGGAAAATTGTTACTTCCGACTGCCCGCAACGCTCGAAACTTGCGAAAAACGTTGAATTATAGGCTCTGTGTTATGAATAAAACTTCATGCTCTTTTCGACAAATAATTCTGACATTTTCTTCTTTTTGAATTCCTTGTTTGAGTGATTCCCTTAGCGAACGATTGTCATCATGAATCGAATACGTATATGTAACTAATTTTTTAAGGCAAGACAAGAAGAATCGAAAGAGAAAAGGTATAACAAAGTCCACAATGCATCGAATATCGCTTGAAAATTTAATAACGCAAATGTTTAATTACAGTTTAAGCCTCCCACGACTCCACACGGCAGCGGTATTTGCACTTGAGAAAGTTGCTAAAATAGTTCAATTAGACGGAAGGCTGTGGCTGGCTCGGAAGCATTTCACTCTCTGGAGTCGGGGCCTCGTAAAAGCTCTTCGACAGCTCCTTGACATCAATAGTGGAGTGAAGATGAAACAGGCGCGGCGACAAGCGAAGGAAAATGGGCTCTGCTCTGCTAATACGCTTTTTCTCTGTCTGTCTGTTTGCTTGTTTTGGGTTTACTTTGTTTGCTTCTGGCGCTCGTGCGGCTAATAAACGTTTATTTTCGGACTCTGCACTGATTGTATACATTGACTTCGCATGGTTATATAATTTATTTTTACCACCACAATTATATTATATAAATTGAGGCATGCACTTTACATAGATTTACATGTATGTAAATCTGAAATTGTATAAATTATGGAAAATGCATAGACAACATTATGAGCATGGCTGTGTATATCGTTACTAATTGGAATTTTATACGACGAATTAATCGAACTCAATAGAGCACGCAATGCAACAAACGGTCCGAGTTTTAAAAACCAGAATACGCATCAAAGTATAATCGCCTCCCTGCTCATCGCCAGCACAGCAATTACTCCGATTAACGAGCATCTTCAAACCCACCCAATCGGACCCAAAAACCTACACTCTCTCCCACCCACGTACCTGCACCGCAGCTCGTCTGCGCGCGCTTTATTTATAAACAAGAAGTGGAGCGCCGGAGCCCTCGCGGCGGATGATTAATGCGGCGACGCGGCGGTTCTCTCACGAGAGTGAGAGAGAGAGAGAGAGAGCGGGTGCTTTAAACTTGAAAAATGCACGGCTGCAGAAGTGCGCGAGCGTGTCTTCTCGGGGCTTTTCGACTCCGATGCTGAGGCTGCTGATGCCAGCGGTTTAGACGACGAGGAGTGTGTTGTAGCTCGTAGAGGGGGCAAAGATGTATATGGAGAGTGGCTTTGCTCGATTGACCGATTTCCCGGCTAGAGTTTAGGCGAGTCTCTTTTTATAGACAAACGTAGATTATTTTTATTAATTCCGATTTCAAGTATAGAATAAGCACGAGTCCCCTCAATCCCTCCAATTACGCATCCTCTCGCAAAACAAACCATAAACCATCGGCCCCTAATCAACGTCACGTGTATCATCGTATACTTTCTCAGTCGCTCAAAGCTCGTCTGTACACGCGTATTCTTGGAAGACAATAAAACGAGAGGAGAGGAAAACAAAGTCCAAAGCGCCTCTTCCCGGCAAAGCTCAGACGTCGATCTAGAGAGCAGATGAGGCAAGTGGAGCACAGCTGTGCGGAAAATGCCTATAAATATTCCCAATGGATCCGCGTCTTTCTCGCTCACCTGAATCTCCCAATTTTCTCTCTCGCTCTCGTGAATGTCGACTTCTGCGTTTCGCAATTTCCGTTTCCCGCGATGTCTTTCTATTTTTTAACACTTTCACTGTCTGTTTACCGCCTCGATGTCAAAACATCTGGATGACGTAGAAAAAAGTATTTCTGCTGCGACTGTACATGTCATATGTTCAAAGATCAAGTCTTCGATCTGTTCTACCTCCACGACTCAGCTCTCAGCCAATAAGTGTACGGATACTCTTCTAGCTCTCTCTCTCTCTCCCTCTTTCATAATTATAGTAGCATCGGCCACATGCATTCGGTCATAAGCAAAAAGCAACACACGGGCGGTATGGCCCTCAAGCCGCATCTTTTGTCTGCGTCGCACATTTGGCTCGGTGCTCCGCATTTCTCAAAGTTTGCGGTCCACCGATGCAGGCTCGATCGCGACTCAGAACCGGCCGAGACGCGCGGCCAGTAGCAGCAGGTGCGCATCAGGCGGTGACGGCGCACCGGCGCCCCCGACCTTGACGCGCCAAGGCCGACGTCGTCCGGGTGTTCGAAAAAAAGAGAAAGAAAAGTATTTCTCCTTCATTATTGTACATATCGAGAGAACGAGAGAGAAGATAGCGGAGGAAGGAGGTGCGTGTGTGAAAAAATTGAAAAATGTTTGTGAAGTATGTGAAATGTCTGTTAGGTGCGTAAGAAGCTTGTGTGGAGCAGTAGCCAGTTTATGGGAAGTTTGTTTTGAGAGGTTTATTGCCGATGTGCAGCAGCTGTGCTGGGAGAAGATAAAATTGTGCGCGCTGGTTTAGAGACTGATGCAGACTCGCAAATTTGGTCAAGGGCGGATCGACCGTTATTGTATTTTGACTATTTTTGAATAGTTTCTTGTTTTCAGAGACATTGTTCATTCTACTTCTATACCTATTATTCGAATATTAATGTTTTTTTATCCAATATTACAGCTGATCACATTTACTGTCTGTTCTATTTTAGAAGCGACAGAGGTTACTTTTTGTGTAAGCTTAATTTGTTTATAAATACTATTAACGAGTCATTGACACAATTACTGTTGATATTGATGTAACCGATCGTCATTGTTTTCGTTTGGCTAACAGCAGCTCATTGAATGGAATCAAACAAGTGCTTGCGCAGGCGTTTTTAGCACGTGGCCTTGCGATGTTTTATCTTAGTCAGTTAGTTGGTTTGTTTCAAAATTAATACAGTCCTTTGCAGAATTATAACCATTTTGCATGCCTTACAGCATCGATATTTATTTATTTATTCTTTTTTTTGAAATTTTACGGGCTTTGCAAAAATAAAATACAAAAAGCAATTGTATAATCCAATTAAGATTGTCAAGAATGTAAAACGAGTTCTCGAGTGTTAATTTAATAATCGAGAATTTGCATGAATTTTAACCGAGAAAAGTGTCTCTTAACGTGTACTAAGCCATGGCATCAGAAGCGAAATCGTTCGCTTCGCGTAATATTGCCAACTTTTCCTCTATAGGTGTGCACACATTCGAGCGCGTACAAAGTGACAGATTTTAAAGGCTCGGCTGCCAAGTCGCTAATACTGTATTGGTGCCAATGGCAAATCGGCTCTTGAAATTTTCCTTCTCGATATTCCCGGGAACTGTCGTCCGCCTTTCGATATACGTTAATTTTTGAAAATGAAACGATTGCAGAATCATCCAAATGAACCCTCAGCAAGCCTCGGTCCAGCATCATCATCATCATCAGCCCGAGCTCCTCGTGACGAGCAAGCCACCGCCGGTGCCCAGGAAGCGCAAGAAGAAAGCTGCATCGGGAGAAATCGTCTGCGGCAGCAGCAGCCCAGCTTCGAGCTAGTGGAAGTCGGTCCAAGTGCCCCACCACTGCAGCCGAAATGGAAAACGACGTCGGCTACAACAGCACTCGCCGCACGCGCAGCGCTTCTCGCGCGGCCTCCACCTCCAGCAGTCTCGAGGTGCGCTGCGCCTGCCAGTACTATCGGAGCGACTCGCTCTTACCGCAGCGCAGCGCTATAGCCGCGGCCACCAGCGCTGCATATCAGAGCCGAGCGAATAATCGCCCGCTCCTGCGCAGGATGGTGCAGACACCGCCGGCCGGTAGGAAGAGTCAGCCGGTGCGATGCGGGTGAGTTTTCGAACGCAAATCTCGGTGGGGGGTGCGACAGTCTCGCTGCTGCAGATGGGATTATTGACCCGCGGGGATGCTGCTGCCGCTACTGCTGCTGGCAAGGGTTCGAGGCTTTCCTCTTTCTTTTTTCTTCTTTTTCAATGAGAGACGTGATGTGGGCGTGGATTGAATGCTGCAGAGTGCACTCGACTGAGACTTTTGTCTGCTTGTGTGTAATTATACAGTGTAAGGCCAAGAATGACGCTGAAGAAAGTCAGGTTTAGGTGAGCGCTGCATTGTTTATTTACGTCGTTGAATAACGCATGTGTCTATTTTATAAGTAAGCACTCGCTCGAGGAACGACGTTATCGTGACTTTGACGTTCCTTGGATATGATCGAGATTTTCGCGCTAAATGGGTGGTGGCTGCAGCTATTCGATCTAGTTGGAGTTTGTTGACGATTCGCTGCCAGCGTACGTGAGAATTGAGGTTTGCCGGGTAATTGTCGCGATTCCGAACCGTTCGCACTCAAATAAACAGTGATATCACTCGTCTGCATATAGATATATAGGTAGACTGACTTTCGGATGGAAATAGAGGATTACTTGTCGTTGGATTATTCGCGCTTCAAAACGAATCTCTTTGCATGCGTGCCATTCAAGTTACAAACGGCTAATTTCGTTTCGACTTAGCAGCTTTTGTCGCTAATAATAGATAAACTCAACGGCGACAAGCGCGAGCGAAGCTTGTGTTATTGCGTCGAGCGTTCGAAGACGCGACTCTCCGTCGTTTGTTTTGTTTTTCGATTCAATTCACGAGGAATCCAACTGTTTACCACTTTTGCACTCGAAGTGCATCGTTTTAATTTTTTTCAACAAGACAATCACTTCAAACCGTTTGTTTTCAAGTGATAAATCGAATACGTAGATTTATAGACCTGCTCATGGCGTACATTTTCGTCTCGACAGCGCGGTCATCGGCATCCCAACAAAACTTCAAAATCAAAGCTGCACAGTCGCATCGTATCTATTTTCACAGCTCCTCGAAGACTGAAAAACAAAAGCCCCCCATCAGAAAAAGCAGACCGCAAGAAGAAAATCGCGTCGCGCGCGCGGCACGCACACCTCTACCTATATCTCTGTTCGCACCTCTTCTAAAATTAAACGCGCTAACAAATAGCCTCTGACGCGCAGGCGCAGCGGGTTCACGGCCAGTAATTGGGCCGGTCGCTTACCTTGTCCCTTTCCATCGATTCCATATACCGACCAACCGATCTCTCGCCGATTTTTATATATGGTATCGCCGCGGGAGAACGAGTGCATCGCGACTGGATTATGCGAGCCGATGAGGTAAAGCGGCGCACAGTGCGGCAGTTTGACCAGCGCGCGCCACTGGCTATTTAAGGTCCGCGAGGCTTGGCTATAGATAGAACCGGGCAGCTCTAGCGGCTCCCGGTGCCTCTACTCGTCGCCGGTCCAGTGTCGCGCGTCGCGTCGCAAGAGACTCTATATGCCAGCGAGAGCTTATAGATGCCGATGGATCGAGAGTGAGAGGAGTGCGTGAGTGCGCGAGCGTCGATTTTCTTAACATGACCATCTGCAGATGATAGTGAAGGAGAAGGATTGTATACAGAACATGGAGAACGGGTAGAGAGTTTTATTGTGTTTGCATGTCGTGTGCACTTGTCGTTTGTAATACCGTTAATATTATGTCATACATGTATAAGCCGTGCGATAAGCGAGAAATCGTATCGGTACACGTTGACATACAAGTAGATACATGCCTGCGTTAGTCAGACGCCGACGTGGACTTCTACTCTACGTGTAAAAATACCCTGTAACACATTCGAGATTCGGCGAATTTTCCGATCTTTTTAACACGAGTTTAGTCATATTCCTGGGAAAAATGTATATCTCACTTATTTGCTCAGGACCACGCAGGCCAGATTGAATTTCACGCGTAGCTAACTGCACTTGTGGCGTATTTATACCATTGGAAGGCGCTTGAAATTCTAAAGATGATTAACTCTTTCCTCTTACGTAACACGAAACAATGTTCCGAGCCTTTAATTTAATTCATTGATAAATAATTACTATAGAAAATTGAGCTTTCATATTTAGAAAGCAAAGATGCATCATGTATTTTGACAGGCTATTTTTAAATGTGAAAACAGATCCACAGTTTTCTTCCAGTTTGCAATTCAAAAATACACTTTAGATAGAAATAGACCATTGAATCAGAAAAAAACAAATTCACGTATAAAGTCGAATGTGCACGAGGTCTGGAGGAAAAAGACCAATTCTACGTTAACACAAGAAATTATCGTGTTTAGTCTAGCGTCAACTTTTTTAGTTTTCCAAGAAATTATCGCAATCTCCGCCGTCTTCACTTTTAGTACAACAGTCTCGTCACGTGACTCACTCTGACTAAAAGATAATTTCTTTTGGTGTAATATCACGAGTAACGACAATTGTTATCTTTGAAGCAAAAAAACTGAACAACCGATCTTTTGTTTGTTCATCATTAGCGACCACGAGTACGAGCCGATCGGCCAGCCGGTCATGCGGATGGCGATCTCGCAGCATTCGATGTCGGTGCGTATGGTCGCGCCAGTGGTCAAGATCACCGACACGGACATGATCCCGGTGGTCGACAGCGACGACAGCATCGATGATCGCTACCGGTTCAAGCAGCGCGCCCTCGTTCTCGAGGGCGACGTCGTGCTGCCACTCGACGGCCGTATCGAAGACAGCGCCATGGATGGACGTAATCTGGGCGACCAAACGATCGACACCTCGGCCGACGAGTTGGAGAGTCCGCAACAGTTGCAGGACAGGCTCGAGGAGAGGTTCCAGATGAACGCGACACCCGGTGGCGAGTCGAGGACGGACGCGGAGATAAACACGAGTCAGGTGGGTTATCGATAATCTGCTTTACCGACGGGGTTGCTTTTCAAAGTATTAGAGCTGATGAAGTCGCTTTTTGGGCGGTTCTTTATTTACATTGACAATGAAACGAGGAATTGTTTATGATAGCCTGGAGAATATCTAATTTGGCGCATGTGTACAATACTAATTGCAACGGCAGTTGTATCTGTTACCGGTACCACTCATGTACTGGGTGCACTCGTTGATGCGTTGGCCAAGACACATTCTGTCACAATCCTTACGCTGTTCATCAGTGCAAGTTGTCTGAATCACCCAAGCTAGGTTAAAAATATTTATTTTTATTAACGCAGTGCTGACAATTTCAATACGTACTTGCAGATAGAAGTTAAAGGGACCTATAACTTTCTTAAAATTATGATTAACTTTATTTTGATCTAAAGTACTTATCTTGTATTTTCATAAACTAAAGAACTACGTTTTAATAAATTATAGATAAGATTGAAAAAAATAGGTGTTCTAACTTTTATGGCTCAAGACCAGAGAGCTTAAATAGCTACGTTCAGTATAAGAAAAACTGTTCCTTTTTCCACCTACCCAGGATTTAGACAACTGATCATCGAATTGGACTATTAAGGGAAATTTTGAAGGATAATTTTGTTTGTTAGATGAATACTTTGGGTGTGAGTGTGGGAATGTGAACAAGTTTCCAGTAAAAAGTTATAATCTTCTAAAACTATAGAATTTTCAATAAAATCAAGAAAAATAGAAAAAGTAAAAAAATGTATTCTTATAAAAAATAATCTACTTAAGATTGAAATATAAGAGCAAGTTAATCATAATTTTAACGTGGAAAAAAAAATTCAAGAAAAAATGAAATGTTGATTTTAACTTACATTGAGTAACATTGATGAGAAGAGCTACAACGAGCAGGAAGAAGCACAAGGTTTTCATGTTGCTTTTGTATTGAGCAGTTTAACTTGTCACACATTTTAGAGCAACAGTTAATGTTTTAGCAGACTTTTTCAGCTTTTATTGCGTGTATCGTGCTGTAAATTAAATAGATCATCAGTTAAATTACCTGTAATACACTTGAATACATATTTGATTTGCATATGTAATCACAGAGAATTTGTGTGTAGATAATGTTTGTATTTGATATTTTTCAAAGATAACTCACAACAAGTTTTTGATTGATTAATTAAAAAAAAAAGAAAATAGTAAATTTTCGATATTAAGAAACAAACATTCGCTTTTTTAATAAGTGATCGGTATACATTTAAATTTATTTTACCTAAGAATAAAAAAAAGATATTGATTCAGCAAACATTGACAAAAACAATGTGTATTCTAATATTTGAAATTGCTTAATCAATCGGCGACAGCAAATTATCAATTTAAACAATACGTCAATTATTCTGCTGATTATGCAAATTACACTAGATACATCACACATTATTTTTTTGTACAAAATGCGAGGCTTTTTCCTTTATTTATTACATTACAACGTTTTTCATTCTTCATTTTTATTCTCGGCTGAAATTTCATGCTTCCATTTTTACGGACGATGATACATCGGGGTAATGCTGGTACCAGCCAAATCTCTGTGCAGTTTTATTACATTTCGTTCCAAGCATAGCAAAACTATACTTAGAATAAGATGCCAACTCTGATGCTATCTCCATTTCAAACGGGAGCACGAAACACTAAGATAGATTTGATCTCCAATATCTGATTCAACGTATTTCTTATTTACATTTATATTAAATGGCGAGACAAATATTTATTCGATGCACTTAATAAGTTGTCCTTTAAAATTAAAACTATAATGTGTTATTACAACAAAATTGTAACTACTGTTATGATTTATTTTGCATAGTAATCAATATCAAGTAATATATATTTGTTTTTTTTTTTTTTTTTGTGAAGACGTGTTACGTAAAACGCGAAGTATGCCTTAATTTATTATAAATATGTATGAATCTTCAAAGCCAAAAAATAAATTTCTCTATCAGGTGGACTCATCGATGATAGAGGAGCTCCCCTTACGCCGAGGTGCTCGCGGTCTGCAGCAACGTCTAAAAACCTCCGCCGGCAAGATCCGCTCGCGTTTCAAGAACATCCAGAAGCCGACTTTCTCCATGCCGCACATGCCCCATCGCCAAGCCAGGTCCGAAAAGCCCACGACCGTCACGACGACGACGATAACCGCGACGACAACCGAAAAACCACCGGCTTCTCCTCGACCCGGCGACCAAAAAGCCAGTCGAATGGAGCGTTTTCGTATGGCATTACCCGAAAGGCCCAGGTTCTCCCTGCCCGACAAATCCAAGTTCCATTTGCCAGACAGGTCCAAGTTTCATTTACCCGATAGGTCCAAGTTTCATCTACCCGAGCGTCCGAAGTTTAACATCGACAGGAGCAAGTTTCAAATTAAGAAACCGAACATTCAGCTGCCCAAGTCGCTCAGCCGTCCAAGGAGGTCCACTTCTCAGAGAGGCTCACTGGTAGGTCCTTCGATGCAAATCTTGGTGAATTGATAGAAGAGGAAAGTCATTGAAAGAAAAAATTATTTTCAGTCGCGAGAACAGAGCCAGGCTTCAAACGTCGATGCCTCATCGTCCACCAGTGCCACTCGCCGCAACATCTTCGACTTCTCCACGTATCCCCGTCCTAAGCTCTTCGAGCGCAAAGCCAAAGCAAAAGCCGAGTACGTCACCTCCTCCCCCAAGGAATCCCGGGCTCAGTCAACCGAGTCGTCCACTTTTCCTCGAGCCAAGAAGTCTTCCCTGTCCCTCAGCGCCAGATGGGCCCAACGTTTCGGCGAGACGGTCAAGGGCATCCACCACGACGACAGCGAGCCACCAGTCGACAGGTCCAAACCCTGGAGGCATCCGTCCCTCGAAGAACCTCGTCTTTCCCTCAAACCTCAGACGTCGGAAGAAGAAGAGGAAAAGCTGCCTTGGGAGAATACCGAGCGGAGGACTTATGATGCCGAGGACGAAGCCGCCCCAGATGATGAGGAGGAGAGCAGAGAGATATCGTACGGAGACAGGAATGCAATAAAGGTAATAATGGTGGTACATACATGTTAAAATCTCCTGGAGTTTCGAGGCTTTTTCGTGTTGGATTTTTGGGCTGATGTCGATGCACTGTTATGCGGGAATGACTTTTTTTACATTTGAATATCGAGTTTGTGTGGGTCAGGTAGTTTTGGCATATATATATATACATATACTTACTTACGGTAAAATCTTTTTGGACGAGAGACGGTATACTTTGGCATGTGGATCATCCTTTTATTATATATGATTGAGTATTTTGTTGATTACTGATAGTCTCTGTCCGGGTTGTACCTATTTTGTTGCGTCCATTTGAGTTTTTTTGGTTTGTCGCGAATGATCAAGGTGACTGGCTTCAACTGTTCTGTCTTTTTTATTGTCAGTAAACTAAATAAAAGAATGTTACGTAATGGGTGAGATATTTTGTTGATCCACACTAAATTTCTTTCTTTTTTTCTAATTCATTGTCGTTCATTATATTATACTCCAATACCATACTTATATATCATCATGACTTCTGTTGCATGGATCTATATGCGAGCTATTTGAATCACTTAAATATCACGTTTGACCTCCTATACCGATGCATCCGTATGCATATATGTATCTCACAGTTTGGTCTTTTTTATCTTAATATGGAAATGCGCTGAGGTAATAAATAATTGGTAATGTGAAAGAGAATTTAAAGTTAGCTTTGGAATGATTTTTTTCTGATTGTGAGGAAACACCAGCACAAAGTTTTGTATATAAATTATAAATATATCAAAACCTGGATTGATTTGATTATTTGTATATTGTCGTTGGCTATTTGGATAACATCTGTAGGTATGCGTTCGGATTAATAAATTTATATGTACTTAATATAATTCTTTGGGAATGCGTTTATTATTAAAAACTGTAGAACGAGTAAATACTGGAAATTTGAAAGTGTAGATTTATTTATGTGAAGCGAATGAAAAGAATTGACTAATGGAACGAAAACCAAAAAAAATGTCTAAAATGACATAATAATAAATGTGCTGCAATTAATTGTCCAGTAGTTGGAACCTGGAAATTTATATTAGATGCATAGATTGCTAACGGTAAAATTTAGAATTAGTTTTGACGATTATTGTTATAGTCTCAAACAAAAGTACAGTAGACCTTACCTATAGCGTAATTTAGTTTTTCAAATTATTAGAAATGTTACTTACGAGCAGGTTCTTGCTACAACGGTGAATGAAATTTGATAGCTTGTTACAACCGATTCTCTAAGAGGTTTTAACATGTATGTACCCCACAGGAACCAGAACTTTCCTTCGACAAGGAGCCAGTCAAAGATCCACGATTGTACGACGAACAGTTGATGACCCGCATCGTAGGCGAAGAACCAAAGAAGAAGGTCAGACTCGTCGAGGAGGATCAAGGTTCTCTGCCTGATCCTGAGGTAAGCCAGTAAAAGATCTGTTCTACTTGTATATTAGTTCTATTATCTTTATTGCTTCTACACGATATGCAACCTCGTGTTTTCAGGCCGAAGACGAGCACCACACATACCACCCGAAAGAGTTGTTCGATGGATCTTTTCCACCAGTGGATCCTCGCGAGTTTCGAGTCACCAGAGCAAACTCCGTGGACTTGTCAGAGGATGAAGGTTCATCCATGCGTTCGGATCGGGAGATCCAACAGTCGAGCGGTAGCTCGTGTGAACGACGCAGACGAGGCGTCATCGAAGAAATAGACTCAGACGAGTTCTTCCTCAGGGAGAAGGGCATAAGCCAGGAGAACATGAGGTTCACGCTCATCAGCGAAATCAGGTAAGCTCACAAAGTTTTTTTAATTTTCATTTAATTAGCGTTGATTGACGTTCGTAATAATCGGTGCTTAATTTACATCGATTAACAATGCAGTAACAATCATACTATAAACTTGAACAATCGCTGACAAAACTAAAACCGCATATTATTTTACTTCAATAACAACACTAGCTCCTTCTTTACTCAACACAGAGACGCTCTCAGGCCGCGGACAACGGCTCAGATT
Source organism: Cecidostiba fungosa (assembly GCA_900474305.1). NCBI lineage: Eukaryota > Metazoa > Arthropoda > Insecta > Hymenoptera > Pteromalidae > Cecidostiba > Cecidostiba fungosa. The sequence goes on along the minus strand of UCOJ01000160.1, from coordinate 65,921 downwards.
GAAGAGTCACCACCTCAGCGTCCCAAGCGCACGCGTTCGCTGCGCAAACGTCGCGACGAGTCTCTAGAGTCTTACGACGCCACACCTCCACCAGAAAAACCAAAACGCGAGCGCAGTTCTCTGCGCCAAAGTCGAGAGTCCTTTCAGACTCAACCGTCCCTGGAAAGAGCCAACAGTCTATCGCGACACAGGATTGTCTATCAGACGGAGACGGTATCGATGTTGCAGACGAAGGATGACATGGCGAGTGAGCCTCTGGACGATATAGTGGTGGTGAAACCTGCAAGGAGGAAATCGAGGAGCTCGTTGAGAAGTACGAGTCAGAGCAGACTGCCACCTGAGGAACAGAATATCGTATTGGCGCCGATTCAGCAGACGGTGATGAGCGAGATACCAGCGCAGATCCCGGTACCGCCTGTGCCACGCAGGAGGAAGAGACTGAGGAGGGACAACACGAATCAGTCATCTAGCCTAAGGTATCAAGTGCTTTCGTAAATTAGGTTAAAATCTGAGTTTAGAATCTTCTTTACCGACCGTCGGTTATACGACTCATCATACTCTGTTTTACCGACGGAAATCATTAATAGGATACTTGTTGCCCACAGAGAATCAGCAACTATTTGTATTTTTTCCAGTATAAGAACAAGCGACAGTGCGCTCTGCAATGGCTTCCACGATAACGGTTCTCTTCATCACTCGCACGAGCGCATCCCTCCAACACCACCACCGACACCCCCACCCATATCTCATCTGGACGGACTGGAGTACATTGAACCAGTCGCTCCAGTAGTCTCTCATCCACCAATTCCTCCAAAACGTACGCGGTCGCACTCGCGGACGGCGAGTCTAGCGCCGGAAGACGACCGCACGTCCCACGGAGCCGAGTCGCTGCCTGGCGACTTCGGATATGCCGACGAGGACGACATACCCGTCATTCCCCGGGACTCGTCGTCGCGCGAGCCCAGTTTACCGGGGTACGCGGTTATAGAAAAGAGGGAGAAACCACCCAGACCTCCACCGCCCAGAAGAAAGAGACAGGATAAGTTTGCCACTGCACCTAGACCGTCCAAGAATGGAGGACCCAAGAGGCCGCTGAGGGCTTACAGTACATTAAGGCCGGCCAAGTCTGATACAATCAGGTCAGTGACTATCCCTTCTAAAGTATTATTAATGTATGTAAACAAAATAATTCTTTTTTTTTTTATATAAATATATCTTGACTTTAGGAAATCCGTCGAATCAATACCGTTCATGGACGCCGATTACTCTCTCCACGACCGAGAGCCACATCCAGCTCACGACGGCGACGACGACGACGACTTCCACAAGGATCTGCGCAGTGGCGAGGTTCTCAGCAAAATGCAAGGACGACCCTTGCCAGCACCTCCCCGTCCGCCCCGACACCGTCGCGTCGATCACCAAAGTCGTCGAAGTTTACCCCGCGAGATAACCCCGGACTTCTCAGAAACGGTGGCGTCGACACAGACAGATCCTCTACCCGACGACCTAGTTATAGAGGAGGAGATCACGAGCGCCAAGCTCGTGGTAACTCCATCGCGACACGGTTCCAGCCAGGTATTGATCAGCACCGAACGCGTTCCTAGCCCCACCAACGGTAGCTACAAGAGCCTCAGTAGTGGTGAGCCCAAGACGCCGCCCATACCGCCATTGCCTAGTAGTTTGCAGCAGAGGGATTCTGACAGAACGCAAGCTAAAGACACAAGTAAATACTGAATCATGAAATCTTCAAGTCGCAATACATGTTTCTCGATGGAATTAAATTAATACGAATTTACGTTTACAGATGAGAGCGAGTACAGAGTGCCGTCCTCTGACGAGCCCAGACGACTGGACCCATCTCAGCTGGAGATGCTGCGATCGGCTCTATTTTCTACGGATGGACCCCTTAGAATACCAAGCCTAGAGGTGGGCGACCTCAAGGTCGAACGGTTAACGGTTTCACAGTTGGAAGCTTACAAGGTTGCAGCTTCTGAGATCGACGCCATCGTCGTATCTGCGACCGAACTGTCGAACAGGGGTGACACCGAGGGCGGCATTCATCCCTCTCTGCTGCAGGAACTCATAGCAATAAGGAACCAATTGGGTATGTAAAACGCGTGTATGGCTCGACGTAGACTTTAGAAATTTTACACTTTGACTCACGATTATGGTTCATCTGCAGAAGCGGTGGCGGCATCGCAACCACAATCGCGTCCCCAGTCTGCAATGGAGGACGCCTGCACGGCAACCAGCAACGAGAGAATCGACATGCCATTGGACGAATCGAGCAGAGTTGCTGAGAGAAGACAATCCTTCACGAGAGAGAGGTCACCTTTGCTGCTTGTGGAGCAATCACTTTCCGAACAAGAGGCTACGAAAGAGATGGGACGAACCTCACTCCCGCTGTCGAGTTCCATTACCGACTTGACGCTCATGGCTTCCGACAGTCCTAGTGTCAGCGAAGTCACGACGACAATCATCAGTACTGAGGTGAATTAACACATTGGCACAATGATACCTTTGCTTGCAGCAGTAGGGAGATATCTATGGGTGAGTTGATCACGACTTGATGATATGTTTCAGGTTACGGAAGAACCAGTCATAATGATCACAGAAGCCCCAGTCGTTGAACCTTCCCCAGACATCGCCACGGACGAGAAATTGTCGAGCCCCCGCACGACCTCACCTGAATCCCGCCTCACGAGATCTGCGTCCCCATCGAGATCGAGGTCGTCGTCCCCGAGTCGCGGTCGTCCGGGTGCCGTGCGTCAGACGGCCTCACCGGTAAAGTCCCTACCACCCGTGATATCGGTAACGCCCGACAACATAGTCACATCTGCGAGCACATTACCTACGTGCGGCAACGACAACAGCATGCCACTCAGACACGTAACATCCAGTGGAGTCCAGCCTCAACGTGCTGTTATATCGTACCAATCCTCTAACGAGGACAGGCCCACCACAAGCCCGTCTCGCGAGACATCCCAATCCCCACCGCCCCCTGTGTCAACGCCAGCAAGGGCGTCCTCCCGATCACCCCCACCGCCATCGTCGCCCCCACAAGCACCCACACACAGCCCAAATCCCGACGTTGAGACCCGGTTCATAGCCTTCCCCACCTCCCAGATCCCGGCCTCGTTCTTTGCGTTGGCCAACCCGCCACTGTCATCGTCGGTCACTGACCATCATCAACAACAAGCACAGCGCCGCGACGTAGAGGTAGAACCGAGCATTGCGGACATGACCGGGCAGTTGCTGAGGGCCCTCAGGCTCGCCGGAACTCGATCACTCAGGCATTTTGTCGATTCTGTAGTTTCTAGATTCGCCAGTCCCGACGAACCCGAAGAGGCCGGAGTGACGTCCACCGCTGGAGCGCTGAGCGAGGAGAAGGTGCGCAGAGTCGAGCTGGCTATGTGCGCACTGCTCATTCTCATTGCCGGGCTTATCATCCTGTGCATCTGCACGCCGAGGACCGTCACGCACCACCACCATTGGGACTATTTCAATCCGCCGCAGTGACGATGGCCGAACGCCACCGTCTCTGCTACTGCTGGCCCTACGTGTAAGTATGGGAGCGGGGTGGGTGGTGATGCCGGCTAGAAAGAGTGGCGGTAGGAAGAACTGCGTTTTAACCCTTTGTGTTGCTCCTCTAGGATAATTTTAACCAGAAAAATGTATCGTTTCTTGAATTTATTGCACTGAAGTTTAATGGAGTATTATGATATTTAGTATTAACTCATATTCATCCATCCATTCTATAATATAAAAGATTGTCAATTTCTCTCCGCTTCACTGCAAGAGATTCAAAGAATCAAAACGAGCACTGAATGTCTTCGTTAAAACTTATAATATACAGATTGTTTTTTAACTCTGATCAATAAGAAAAAAACTTGCAGTCGTAGTTTGCTAGAAGCAGCAAAATGCTCTTCTTTTTTCTAATAAATTCAAAAATAATTATCTACAGTTTTTTCACAATCGATAAATAGTCAACTGCAACCTTTTTTCGTACGATCATTAAATCGAACAGAAATGTATGAATGTACCGATTAATGAGTTTTTACCCGGCGATGTATCACAGCTAAAAATCCATTTCACCAAAACTAATTAGCAAGGATTCCTCTATTGTATTGTGTACGTCGTTTTCATGAGAATAAACCGTTTTAATCATTATCAAGCATCTAGTCATAACAGACGTCCTTTAAAGAGAATGCACTAATAATGTTTGAAGAATAAAAACCGATAAAATTGTACGAGGATTTGCTGCATGTTCTAAATCACGTTGACTTTAGAATGCGCAACTCAAAGGGTTAAAAAGTGCGCTATAAGAAGAAATATTTATATTTTCAAAATCTCGAAGCACCATTTTCCACTCAGGAAAGTTTTCGATACGTTTATCTCCGCGGCATTATCGTTGCACTGTATTGTATTTATGCTGACTTTGTTTTTGTATATGAAAATTATAGATTTCTACACGTTATTGTTATCGAACTATGAGATATCATTGTTGAGACTTGTTAAACAAATTTTAATAAATATTGTGAATGTTTTTGAAAGCTTGTAAAAGGTACCCTTTTATTTACTTTTCAAATCCTAACGATTTGCGAGTCACTCATCATACGCATTATCATTTATCAATTCGTGCGTTTTATACTTCGATTTACGCAACATCAGACACATTTAATCAAGTTCCATATACATATACGTATATACTCCATCGGTCATCTACGAATTTTGGTACATAATTATGTAGTGCAAAAGTTAGTAAATGCTGGTTCAAAATACCAAAGACAACAAATTGTAAAAAGTATTTAAAATTATATTTTAATTAAAATTAACATTTAAATAAACTGAAATAATATCTGATACATTGCTATTAAAATTTTTTCATTGTTGAATTTGCCGATAAGAAGTTTTTCAAATTTATTTTCTACCCATATTTTCATTACGCTCTTTTACAGTATTGTATAATTTCTTGTTAAAGAGAGCGCTGCCTTACCATCAACTCAAAGATATGCCCACTTCCATCCGCCGATAAATGGAAAGCGCAGTATGCTATCAAAGTTGTATTGCCAAATTTTAATAATCAGTGTAAAGTGCTCATGTAAACTTTTTACTAAGGTTTTTAGCGTGAATAACTTTCAACGGTATCTATGTGGAATGGAGTTACACATAGAAGATTTGCAACATCATAGAGAGAGAGAGGGAGAGAGAGTAGCGTCACCTGATGATTTTACAGAGCACTATTTTTTACAGTATCTGAGTTCCATACTCTTTTGGTAAATCTCTGCATACAGTGGAATAAGTCAAATATAGTCAGGCAATAATAGTTTTTATACTAAAAGAAAAACCAATATGAAAGTGTCAAAGAAGATACATCAATATTTATCAATTGCAATTAGTTATTTTTTATGTCTAATTTCTTGTATCTGATATAAAACTATCACAAATCGCATTTTTTTTATTAAGCGTTTAATTTATTTTTTAGTAGATAATTAAATGTAAATGTTCTTGAACCCGGCTTCACTACTCTAGCTTTGAATTTTTAGTAGACGATTGTCAGATTAATATCCCCGAGTCAGTTGTGTAATCATTCTGAATTTCCGTAATCAAATCAGATTGATTTTTTTTATTTTTTCATTTTTATATAAAGGCGTATAATTTCATATGATATTACACACAACTTTAAAATACAAGTATACGTGTGTATGCTGATCTCTTGAAAGATTACACATAAAATTTAATAAGCGTTCAGACACACTACTTCCTTGTTCAGTCTAAATTAATCCACGCACGATTTTAATTAACGAACATCAAGACATCAATATGCAGCTTTTTGTCGAAGATGAAGCCATAAACCTCCTCAAGTGATGACTAAACTACGAATGGTTGTGCCGACGATTTTTTACGTTTCTCCTATTCACGTACATTACGATTCTAGCAATTGCACAATTTTTGCGATTCTACGCGCGAGAGTATGAGCAGCTTTTTACTACGAGTGACGCCTATTTGAAGTGATCTGCCGTCGAATGATCCTTGGTGATTCTTACGCAAAATTCTCTGCATAATACACGGCTCTGCGGTTTTCCAATGTTTGATAAGATATAAGAATGACATTTGAATTTAAATTGCTGCTTTTCATAACCGCGCAATGTTCCTGGGGTTGTTACAGTGTGCAGAAATCAATTAAAATTCTTATTTTATCATAAAAAGTCAAGATACTTGATATGAAAACATTCCACTTAGAAAACAACGATGCCAGACAAAAATTTCTTCGCTTGTAAAGTGTGTACTAAAGACACAACAGGGTTCTCATTAATAATGAACTGCAATTTACACGTCGATTCTCACAGTGAGTGCGTAGAGGAAATTCACTACTTTTTGTCGACTTAGCTGCGAAATTATTTATAAGGGATTGTTTCTGACATAATAATAGCCAATGCTGTGTTTAAAATGCAAGTTTAATTTTTTTTGTCATAGTCATTTATTACTCGATATTAATTTCTCTTGCGTTTAAGAGAAAAGCGACGAGATTGTATACGGTTGTACCGGCGTTTAATAATAATCGGCCGATTGACCGTCTGCGAGGAATATCATCAGTCGAAGATTGCGTGTTCGGTACGAATGAGTGATTGCTTCATTAAAGGAAAGTATGAGATGATTTTAGTATTTGTTTTCTTCATCAGCACAAAGTCTGATTAAAATCTTTCTAGAACGGGTAGTATAAAAATACGTAAAAAGTCGTAAATCAGATGATTAAATTTGGATAAGGTCATGCAAAAAATTCTCTATTACGTTTCCTATGCTATAAATCAGCAAATTTTTTAATGATAAACACGCAGTTGCGACATGGATTAAAATACTACCGAAACAGCGTTATCATTCAAATTATGTTGTACAGGCCGATTGGAAATTTTTCTAATATAAAACAACAGCTGCACTAGAATCTTTAATTTTTTTTCTTTTTCCGAAAAAGTCATATCCTTATGGATCATGTGTCATGCCTTTGTGGCTAAGGCATTCTTTACGTAGCTGTGCTTTATTATTTACAAAATCTTTTCTAGTTGACAAATGTCACATAAAAAGACATGGAAAATCTGTATTCGATCATTAATAGACGATACTTTGTCATAATACGGAATAACATAATTTTAGAAATGATTAATATTCTTCATATTTTTACCTTCAAATGACAGGAACGATAAAGTAACAAATTTTGAAAAACATGTATGTATTCTGTATGGCAAAAACATGATTGCACAATGTTATTGAAGTACGTCTATAATTTGGTTAAAAATATTATCTGAATGTACTTTATAACTACAAATATTTCATATTCAAAAAACAAAATTCTCATCTTTAATCTGTTTGCATTGTAACTTAATTGGATGCTTATATACGTGTACATTTTTCTATAATTACACTCGCTAAAATTTCATTTTCCGCTTGTTCAACATTCTTGTCAATGATTGTTTCCCTATAATTATAAAAAAGGATCGCAAATATCTGTCATTTATATTGGAGGAGGAAACATCTGACACTACGCTGGACTTGTGAATATTTATTATCAAGATGGGGTATACGCGCATTTAGAAATGTATCAACGTGATCCTATAATACAGGATAAACATTTTGAAATGAATGATTCTATTGTTTGAGAATGAAAAGACCTTCAAAGTTGCAACAAGAATCAGGCAGAGAGTGCAGCAACTTTTTACTCAAAAGAAATGCCACATCATCGAATCCATTATTGCATTGCACGATCAAGGTCCAGTTTTATTATTTCTCGGTACAGTTTGATATTATCTTCTCCACAAAAAAGTATTAACATATAAAATTTAAAATTATACTCGGTAGTCGCAGTTACATATCGACAGTTCATCGCGAAACAATAATGTATTAAATTTTACAGGGTGTAATGTGCGGAAACAAGTTTTAGTGTTGATTTCAATAAGTTTACCTTGTTTCCAAGGTTGCGAGTTGACGTTTATTTTATCAAATAAAATAACAATATACTTTCGAAGCAATTTTTCGTGTAAAGGCAAAATCCAACCATCAAAAGTCAAAGGAGCAATTAAAAAATAATGAAAACAGTGTTAACGACTTTTAGATCCGTTACGTAATCGTCGGAAAATGTGGGAATAATATTTATACAAAGCTTCCGACGTTGAAGAAAGCTACGAGGGTATCGGCGCGCACGCAAGCGACAATGATTAATGCATCGCAATATCTGCAGCGTCCCACGACACCACCAGAAAGGCGCAACACTTTTACCATTGATGCGCAGACTGGAGAAATAAATAATTGATTTTTACGCGACTCGGCAAAGAGATCTCGACGTTATCTGTAAAAATGTTAAAATTAGTCGGGACGCGTGTATATTGATATAGATTTTTAGTGCCTGACTGTGTCAATCAGTAGTTCGACTCGGCGTCATTAAGATGAAAAATGTGCTGTTCTGGGTCAATTGCTTATGGTGTACTTTAAATATAAATAAATGATTGTTATGTACATACTAAAGAGCCGGAGATATTGCATACTTGAATTGTATTGTATTTTGGAAATCAGTAAAGAGAAACAAATTTATATTAGGGACTTGAAAAATGCAGATTTCAAAGACAAAGTAAAAATAATGCACAATCATAATTTTCTTACTACTCGATCTTGATGTAACTTGGACTTTGACTTCATGCGATCATCGCAGTATATTACGTCATCAGTCGTATACCATTCGAAACTTACTTCAACCATTCCCTTTTCTGCCGGCAAATCCCAACACACTCTTTCTAAATAATGCAACTGCCGTAAATCCAAAATCCGTTAAAATCTCTAGTTCGGGATTTGAGCAAACATATCATAGCCGCACACATACATAATACTCAGCAGTCTGACCCACTGACATAATCGGGAGACAGTGGAGACCTGCCTCTCGCGTAATACGCTCCACACACTGCTTGCGTCCACGTAATGGATTTTCTTCGACTCTCTCCTGTAATCGCGTATAAAGGCTGCGGTGTATATGAACGCGCACGTGCTTATTATGTATTATGTTTATGCACGGGAGCAAACTTTTTCTCGCCGGAGATTAGGAGCTTTCTTTTCTGCAATGCTATATGGGTGTGCAAACGCATTTTGGCGATTATTCCTCCGGTCGGTTTTGCAGGTTTCTAATGGCTCAATTTGGTTACGTTGGAGTAGTGCGATATGGTAACGTATAATCTATAACTGTAAATACATTTAGTTTAAACTACACTTTGAATATGCATTACACTTAATCTTTAAAAAATTTCGAGATATTATTTTTCATAGTTTTATTAAATATTACAAGAGTATCGATAACACATAAAGAAATGAAACCTTGAATGCACGCGAATAATGGACACTGAGCAGGTGCCCTAGTTTGAACAGTGTAAACAACGAATTAATAGCGTTTACGAATTCCTTAATGTGTTGGCCCTGACTCGACTGACACAAGTACAACTGCATCAGATGTATTATTACGTGTGAGTACAAATTTATATAATCACTGCAGTAAAGGTGAAAATACAAATTAGCGATACTGTTCTGCGAGAATCTATTACCATTAGCTGAATATTATATACATAATTCTCTTCATTGCTTTGCTAAACTGCCTCTAGATTATCAGAATGAGATGAATTTATTTTTTGCGCTAATTCATCGCTCATAACCACTCATTTTCATCCACTCCCAAAGAATCGCTCCGAGTTATTGGGTCAATAAAATTCCGTAATAGCTCGAATCGTTTCATTGTTTTTGCCATCGCGAACTCAATCAAGCCATACCAACGCGCAATTATTAATCCATTATACGAGTCTATAAAAATGTGAAAAGCGTATATGGCGTGCGCTCACTTTTTAAAAATAAAGTCTACGAACGAATACATGCCTTATGATTAAAGTTAGGTATGCGGAAAAATTTCTCGTCGCACTTTTACTCATGTCTGTTACCATTGAAAGGAGTAATTTACTATTATCGTAAAGCCAGCCACGGAGAGAAAAAGAGATAGAGAGAGATTTGTGCCCGATCATTACCCTACTATTCGACCGTATCCAACGGTATCCAATCTACTACTGTATTCGACTTTTTTCGTTGTTATATCCAAAAATGATGATTTAGGACCGTCTGTATATATTTAACTCTCTACTTATTGACCGTTTGGCGCAAGTACGCATAGTGTGATCATGATGCATACTGTCATTATTATACACGGCTGTGTACGTGGGAACGAGATTCGGATAAACCAGCTGTGTGGGATGTCTGTAATTTGTACAAATAATGCACTTACCCGACGAGAAGACTTTATCATGCGTACGACTATATTCGAAATGCTATTATAATACGTCTATATTATTTTATTTCTTAGATATTTTGGTTTTTTGGATCGTGAAAAGAGATACGTCGATCAATTCATCCATCAGGATTCGGTGTCCTTGACCGATTCATTGCGTCGATGATAATGGACGGTATTCCTGATGTACTTTCTGCAGTGAATAAATGACTGTTGCTTTTTAAACTGTGCCGGAGTAAGAACGTTGACTGCCTTATGTAATATATAATGCACAAACGCCGGAGTTTCAAGATGAAAAGTAAGAGCAAGTTGCAACAAATCATTTAGCTCTCAATCAATCATTGATCGTCTCTAATTACACACTCCTTCCCAAAAATGTCCTGCAACCAACAATTAGCTTCAAAGTATGTCAAAAAACTGTACCGCAGCCTCTGTTCGCAGTGCAGCCGCATGCAAATAGAGCAACAGAGTATAGTAGCCGTAGTTCCAGATCCCGAAGTGGGCGACTGAAAATTGTACCAAGGGTACTGCCAAGGCGAGTACGTTGTATACACATTCACTGTTATCACGTGCACGCATGGAATTGCGTAGGTAGTTTTGACTTTGCGCAACGACATCTTGTGCTTGTGAAAATTCGACACGAGTCGTTATAATAGTGTAAAGATTCGATGAGTCAATATACTACTACTGCAATGTTTGTTTATCTGCCAGAAGCTACTGTTTGTTTGGTTTGAGGACGATGAACCAGGCGTGGATTTTATCAGATTGACTACGTTCATTCAATCCTACTGACTCTTTTTTTTTTAAGGAGTAAGTAAACAAGGTTGACTCTGCAGACTCATTGAAGTTGATTTTTGATACAAATACGTAATTAAATGCGAAGTATTTAACCGGTTTGAATTTTATGAAATTTTATGAAATCGACTCATCTTTATTAATATTAGATTAGATAAGTCATGAGTCTGGTTACTGGAAGTGCCAGAGTTTTGTTACGATGGTCAAGGTGTTTGGTCTACCATGGTTTTTCAAAAATTCTTCTATAAATATCTTCACTTTCCTTGAGATATAAAATGTAATTGCTGCAAAGCTATAAATATGTATCTTTTATCATTCTACACAGTCTACAGTAAAAGAGAATACCGATAGAGGAAACGAAACCGGCCACCATACACATACCTTTCTCTATCTCTCTTCTCCAGCCAAGTGCAGCAAGTACACATCGGTGGAGCTCACATACTTGTGCAAAGTTATCCTGTCTTCGAAAAGAACGAGGATAACCACGCGACTATCCTCTCTCTTTTCTTTATTTGCATCTACCACAAGCTGCGTCGATAACCTTGTAATTTTTACCTGATCGTTCCCCGTATACAGAGCTTAATGAGCTACGTGCTCTTTATTTTTTACATATGCCAGATGACCGATCTGCTCTGACTGATTCGGTTATTATAAGAAGAGAACAGAATGTAGGATTTTTTTTTAGAATCAGTTGGGTGTTGGGGCTTTACGTGCTGAGCCTCACATATGCGCATTATTATTTGGGTATAAATTTTCCTTTCTGCAAATGTTTTTAGTAGAAAATGTGATTGCTTTCTACGTGTATACAATTTTCAGTCTCAATAGTTATTTCATCAATTTTGCATTTATTAAGTTTCGTATAAAGTTCAAGTTTACGATGTGGACATCAATTATCGTTAATTTACTACAGGGTTGGTATACCCATTGGGATTTTCCGATGACGTAAGAGGTAACCTTTACACCTACGGAAACTTTTGAATGCAGTTTCGAAGCATTGACAGATATGCAAAGTTGGCCACCAGACAAACAGATTCTATACTTATATTTCACACTTGCGGTTATGGTTATAAACTTTGTGCAAAAAATCCCTTTCACCGAATTCTGTTCGGATCGTTGTTTTATATACTGCTAAGCAAGGATAATGAATGAAGTTTATTTCACTAACCGACGATTTTTATGATTTCAAAGGAAGAGGACATATGAGTCGTCTGTGGTTGGAGTTTTAGGCCTGGAACCATCATTCTATATACGCTTAAAACAGAATTGTTTTCAATCATATGTCAGGGTATTACTGTGATCTCGGGCTAGATCATCTAACCTTCGCAAGACATAGCACATTTTCTGCCCTACTGGTTGCCGAATATACCGATATTTGGGTCGAATTCTAGTAGCTTTTGACATAACGTCCGGCGCTTAAAAGATAAAACAAAATGTTTACTACGCCAGAAAAAGCAATAAACACTCCAGCTTATGTGCATTGACCTTCCCGCAAATCAAAACACCAACGTAAACAGAACGTTTTCTCACCTTACCGATCCCACTGTGGCCTAATACACTCGGCTCAAACCGATCGTCACAAAAAAATCCTTCCACGTCAATACACCTGAACTCGGAGAAAGGCCCAAATCCGAATAAAAGAAAAGCCCGCTAAAAAGGAGCAAACAAAGTAGGTATGCGCATATACGCGGGGAAGTCCACACGACAGCATCGGCAGCAGCAGCAGCAGCAGCAGCAGCAGCAGCAGCAGCAGCAGCAGCAGCAGCAGCAGCGAGAGGAAAGGGTCTTTGAGCCAGAGAGAAGGAGTCGATAAGTATAAGAGAACGAGCGGCGAGACTCGTCTCGAGATTGGACCCTGACCAGTGAGGAGAGGGAACGCGGTATCTCTCAAGCGAGCGCGGAAAAGTGTATATAAGCCCGGCACGCGCTTCTTGCTCTTCGATTTTCAGATTAACGTTCGATGTGCGCCGCGCTACATACGATAGTTGTTGGGCTTTTGCAGTTGTTGAGTTGAGTTGAATTGGAGCGTCGAGTCATGTCCTACATTACTGGACTTGAATTTGCGAGTGTGTAAGTGTAAAGTTCGGAAGTATCGAGAGAAGTGAGCGGTATTGGAGAGAAGGAACTGTTGGAATTTAAAGATTAAGGGAGACTGCAACGCCGGTGAAGCGGCTGTTTCGGAGAACCGGTGGTAGGCTCGCGGAAGAGCCAGTGATCGGCAGAGACCGGTTGGAATCGGCAGGTGAGTTGAGAGGGATATATCGAGTTATTTTCTGTGGATCAACTTTGCATGAAAAATTGATGATGTTAGTTCTTTGATTTTCCAAATGGTGCAATGCTTTTTTGTTTCAAAATTTAGACTTTAAAGTGATAACTTAATAAAAATATTTAATGAAATTCCTACTTGTTTCGAGCGAATAAGTAAAACAATTCTCATCTTCCTGATAACGTTCTGAATATTTTTAAAAAAATTTTAAATTGATCCATCTTAAGCTTGCTTACTGTTAAAGTGCAACATTCATCATAATCGAACGATTGATACGCGCGTATCTTTGAACATTCGTTTTTAACAAAGAGTAGCTATCATAATATATTAGCAAATAATCTTGAAGTTGATATTCAAATTAAATTCGCAAACTCAAAAGTAGCAGTATACTGAATCGAACTACATCCCACGCTGATAAGATTAAAATTTGGCACAAGTGCTGCTAATCTCGAAATTTTATTTATCGCTCGATTTCTGTAAATGGAAATCCCACTTAAAACTATCGAGTACGTATAGCTTATGTTGTTATGTTGTAAATCTAAAATATAAAATTCGCTAAATTTTTTATTCATACGCACACAGTTTATATACAGTCAGCGATTATCATCGCAAACTTATGGATTTATTCCACGCCGTGAGATTGCACGTGACACCGTTATTCAAAAGGCATTTGACGACCGTAATTATAACTTGCAGGCTAAATGATTCGCATAACTTATATATGTGTCAATCTTCAGTATGTTATCATCTCGGAATGGCTAAGGATAGTAAAAGTTGATACACATAACGCAAAGTATCTATTTTTCAAAATCCATTCGAACTGGGGAATCGCATTTGATTTTTCTATTAAAAAATGACGTAGCCATTCGTCAATAAATATAATAAATCAGATTCCAAATACGCTTGAGATCTAAAGCTATAAACAAAGGCATATTTCACGAAAGGAAATGTCTGGATGTATGTATTATAGCTCCAATGACAGTCACAGTTCCAATTAACTTTGCGAAAATGGTCAATCAAAGGTAAAAATTCGTTGCAACAGGGATTCGCAGAGCTGAATTTTACGCTAGATTGTCGAGTCTGATGTGCTGCGATGAGTTGATGAGGTCGTGACGGGAATCGAAACAAGTCCGCGTCGGTGTGAGATCGTAACTGATACGGCGGCAGAGACCTTGCACAGGATGCCTTCTTTTATTTCTCGCACTGCGGAGGTATATTGGTATATAAGCATTATGTACTTGCGTAGCGTGCAAAAAACGAAGAGTATTTTATCGTGGGGGGTATATAGAGGTTAAATTTTATGACGTTTTCGATAGTTTTTTTTTTACACGATTGCGCATAAAAGAGTAGCTGGCTTTATGAGCATTCTTTTTTTCTATCGGTGCTTAACCTTTGCCCTTTTTCAATTTTTGCGATGCTTATATTGCGTTTTTATCTCTGGCGATAAAATTGGATTTATACCAAAAGAGCCGGATTTATTGTTCATGAGAGGCTATATTATATTAACAGTTAATCAAGCCGCAACTTTGATAGAAAAGAAACGAGGAAAAATTAGCGCGCAAACTTTCTATTTGTTATCAACAACAAGAACCACCACGACAATCCAGGAAATGCCCGACACGTCCCTAACGAAACTCTACACCTTCACTCGAACGATGAATGAATCGACTTACGCAACACCGCGTCGCAGCTCTCTCGCGCAGTAACTTTTCTGAATGAATCTCATCAAGGAATTTCATCTGGCTAGCTGATACGCACATCCATCGAAACGCATCATATGCGTCACATAGGCGAGTTCGATCCCTAAATACGTCAGGCGAGCGCTAAACTCTGCTTGTCTCGTTTTTCGTATGAGTGTGTTCACGAGGGACCGGTTCCCTGCGCGATGGTACGACGACCGAGGCTCGCGCTCGCATAACCGTTTGGCAATACTTGCATAACTGCCCGGCCGGCAGCTGCAATTACTTATGTAATTTTTTGAACGAACAAGCATATGGGTATTATATGGTGTGAGCATCGAGAGCTCATGTCGAGCCGAATATAGTTATTATATAGCAGATATGATGCTCCATTTATATTGGAAGACCATAGTAGTGTTTTCGCCCGTGATATAATCCTTTTGTCACCCATGAAACTTCATTTAGAATTTCAAATTTTATAGATAATTTTCAATTCTTGAATCGTTCGTAATTGAAGATTTTTTTATGAAATAATCTGTCACTTCAAGTGATAAATTGGAGAAAACGACAGTGAGCAGATCAATTAATGCACTGTATAATATAATACATATAGCGAGTCATTAATTTTCTGCCCTCACGTCTCTTGAAATGAGCTTCAAAGTCGCGTGTAATTTTTTAATTCTTCTACTCGCGCTTTGATATTGTGAATACTTTTCGATAGCACAGCTGCTTAAAATATGAACTAAAAGTTAATCAAAAAGTACATTCCCGTATTTTTAATTAAAGTTCCTTTTTAATGAATTGTCTGAATCATTGGTGCATCAAAATTATTGCAAATCCGTATTTCGTTCGCTGTGACAGTTTGAATGTCTTGACATAATTCTCATTGAATACACGAGAATTATATCGCTTCTATAATATGTGATAAAATAAAAAAATATCCGTATACGCACAAGTTCAAGGAAAAATAGACAAAACTTGGTGAAACATTTGTCAACAAACCGCTAATCATATACCTACCGATAAAACATACTCACAGCGAATTACGCCATTTTTCTGACGACGTTTCTAGAAGCTCAGCATATATATTACTGCCACGGAAAATCGTAAATAAATAATCGAGCATAAATGTCTCTATCGAAGCTTCTCTCACTTGCGCTTATCTTCTCCGCCGACAAGAATGAGAAAAAATTGTATTTTTATTAATGACCTTGCATCTCTGTATACATAATACAGGCTATCGCGAGACATTTTTTGCGATCAACCAAAATCAAGCTTCGTGATTAATTAGTATTTTTACGACGAATCGGCGATCCGCTGGTCGATTATTCTTACTCGATTCTCGCGGTACATCGCAGCGACAAGGTCGTTCAGATATATAAGCCGAAAGAGAGAGAGGGTTCAATGAAATTTATATGCACTTTTTTTTAAATTTTATATGAAGCTTTTTCTCGATAAGATTACAATTACCATCGTCGTTACAATGCATCGAAATTATATCATTGATAGCTCAATAAATTTGTCTTTAGTGGACTTTAATGGCTTTCTTATGCAAAACATAGGCGAGTGACGTCACACTCTATGATTAAATTATTCGAATGTTCAATATCGGTGACATTCCCGTGTAGGCTTTTTATTTATAATACCATGGTTGAAAAAGTTTTGATATCCTCTTTGTCAGTGCTTTATCCCGGCGGATCCACGCGTACTGGACTGTGCATCAGTAGAAAAACGTGGGCAACCCTGATTGTATAATGATTTAAGGATATTAAAAAAGAGAATTAAGATTAGATATGTGTAATTACGCGGCTTTCAATGCTTTCAAGAAGAACTGCATTTTTTCCTTGCGAAGATGAATTATGAAAGCGCGTAATCTCGGAAAGAGAGAGAGAGAGCCGCGCGCGGTGGAACTTTGCTTATTCAAAGACACAGACGCAAGTTCACTGGCAGCTAAGCGATGTATTCATCAAAGTCCAATCTGACGGATGTCAAGGCGACGCGAAAGAGATACTGACGATATCACGCGATACGCGACTTTTTACTATATGTGAATAAGTTTCGATAGAGTGATTGTTATAATTTATTGTTCGATAAAAGTTATCGAAATAGAATACAAGTTACGTGTGAAATATGAGTAAAAGCACGAATTTTCTTATGTATATCTGTATATTTTACATATAATATGAACTGAAGAATCAAGTTTAGAAGTACGCGCATATCAGTGCGATTAGCTACAGTCTTACGACACTTTTACGATGACTAAATATGCACTTGCATCCGCGTAATGTAATTTCTTTTTGTATTGGTATAATTTATTGCTCAATTCTTGCAATGTTATTACGGCTGAGAGTTTATTGTAGACGGCAAAAACTCTCTTACTGCGAACGAGCATTCGGTGGTGCGATTTTTATTTAAATTTTCAATGAGGTGTACACGAGTCTGACAAGAAATAAATATTTGGTGAAACGATTTATTGATAGAAAACATTATTTTTACCTTTATTGAAATTCAATTTTAGATAGTTTGTACATAATTAATTAGGACAATATGATGAATCAAGTATATGGATAAATTCATGTAGAACAGAAAATTTGAGAGAACTGCCAACAAAGAATGGTCTTTCTGACGAAAGTGCTAATACGTGTAACATGCTCTCAAGTCTCATTTGATCGCATGCTATGAACTCGAGTGCATTTCCATCACCCATACAGCATTGCAGGCCGAATTTTAGATTTTCTTCTAAAGTACTATCTATATAATATACCTCTATAAAATAAGCATCTTTTTGTTTCAGGCATCAGTGCTGAAAGATAGACGTCGAAGCGACAAAAGCAAATAAACAGCCATGAAGTCCCTCATCGAGCTCCAGCAATACAGAAGTGAGTATACAGACTACAATATTATAATCAATGTCGTATTACACGTGTCGTTGAGCAACTCGCAAGGGTGAAAAAAATCACTTCGGGCTAAAAGTCATTCAGGTTAATTGTATTTAAATGGACGTTTTTTTTCTTGCACGACGAGCCGAAGCAACAATGCTGCAGCGCAGGTGAAAAACCATCGTGTTGCAGTATAGTGTTGAAGGAGGCGCATGTGCAAGAATTAATCGTCGTTTTGATCTTTTGCAATTCTCGACTCTGTAATTTAGTTGACAGTTATCGCTTTGGCTGGCGAAAAAATGTATCTTGTTTGCTGGAACGTATATAAATTGTGTATCGATTTTTTTATGTAACAAAATGATATTATTATATAACGGATTTATGGGATGGATTGCAGGAGTCTTGCTTTTAAGCTTCTTTAAGTCTGTTTGCTACACTGTGGTGGTAGAAGCACATTTATGTATAATAATGAGATTTAAATATTAGTAACTTATATAATGCACTGTGTGCTGTACCTACTGCAAATTAACACAAGTAAAGTAATAATCGTTCGTATTTATATTTTTTACATTTATTATATGCAATATACTTTGTAGGTATGATTATTTTTCTATCACAGCGGAGTGTCTCTGCATGTGTTGAATTTTGTTATGTATAAGTCTTTATTTAAAACAAAAAGCAAGTTTATTGGAGCTTGAAAAATTAAAAAAAAATCGACCATCATTCAATTATTATTCAATTGCAGGTAAAGTAGTTTAGATGTTAACTTCCAATCATTGCGACATACTTAATTCATTTTTTCCCATCTCTATCGATATTGCGAAAATAGAGTAGGCAATACATCTATTTTTTGCGCCAAACTAGAGTCGTTTTCCGGAAAATGAGGGAATTCCTGTGGCAATATGTTAAGTTCCGCGACTGGGAACTTCATAAATCATGCCCGCAACCTGATTTGCTGCCGAATTTGCAATCTTAATACGCCGACTGTGGGAAAAACTGAATAGTGCGTTGAAATGTTAGTTTGGCGGTCGTCAATTACGATTCGATTTTTCCGCAGTCGGGTGAAAAAAAATTTGCATTCGTGTTTGACAAAAAGTTAATTATTTAAGCTCGGTTACGCGTGTGAATTCAACTACGAATTTGTATTCAAATTGCGAGGGAAAAGATCGGACGTTATCATTGAACACTATCATGCATTAGACGAGTATTGATAGCAAATGGCGGAAAAATTGTATTGAGGAAATCGGCTAGTGCGTTTTCGATAAGCTTGGCATTCATTTTCCTTGTTTAGAGAGTTCAAAATTTAAAAATGATAAAAAGATAGCCGATAAAGATTAAAAATGAATGATTAAAAAAAAATTCGATTAAAATCTTTCCTGCTGGAATATGACGTATGCCAAAAATTCGTTACTTCAGCTAGCTCGAATTTATTCAAATTTCGATTGAATAATGATGTGGATGGCCTCTAGTTTGTTGAACTCCCATAACCGATTTGTATCGAGAATCTAGAAGCGTAAAAATGCCATTTTTTTCGCTTATTGGTCGGGAGAAGCGGCAGATGATTGATCGTGGAGTATAGTCAACATTTTTTTGTATAGTTATACGGAATTCATAAGTGCGCTTCCTGAATAATCGACCAAAAACCGGTTGAAAGTTTTAACCTTAAACGTTCATCTGCATTTTTTGGCTATGGTACGTCACTGTTGACAAACAGTTTTTTTCTCAAAAAACATGAAAATTTTAATTTAATTAAAATAGCTCCTCGTTTGGTATTTCAAATATTTTTCGAAAATTTTAAATTTTTAATATTTTACTGACTACTATATACTTAATTTATAGCGTCTAATGATATCGACAGAGAAAAAACCAAGATTAAAATTTTCCAAGCGCAAAATTAATGAACGTCGGTAAAAGCTCGCTGCTGAAAGGCGTATTTTCATTTTGAGTTCAATGCTCCCTAGTCGCGAGCTAAGTACACACAACACTTTGCGCGCGCATATAGCGCCGACATGTAATCGTTCAAGCTTGGAAAAAAAACACTCAGGTGTATGACGCTGCGATATATCTCGATGTGCGAATTGCACGCATACAGCACACTCCCCCTTACATAATAGATTAGAAGAGTTATAAAGTGAAATAATCGATGAAATTGAAATGCTCTCGTAGCTTTACGATTGGACGACAGTAAATTAAAAAAGTTATGGTGCCTAACGACGCGGGTATCGTAATACGCGTGGTAACTTCATAATACGAGTGTAACTGTTAATCGCTTACACAACGTGCGCTGATTTAAATTTCCCGCGATTTTTTTCTATATCCCTCTTTTGTGAGAGATCATTAGCGGCAGCCGATCAAAACTCACACACGTGCACGCGATGCCGATCTTTTCTGCCGATTCTTAACCGATCCGCCGAAACATGCCGAGTCGATGAAATGTTACATAAAGTGCGTAATGCATTATATACCTCCTATATATGTGCACATTTACATAATATACGGCTCACAGTAATTCAACTTTTTGCAACGCGGAATAGCAGCTGCGGAGAGATACTATCACAGGTGTCACTTGGCGTATACAATACAGCTTACATGTATATGCATCGGAGTATAGCAGCCGCATCGAGCTCTGATTCAAGCAAAAGTGATATACGAGAAAGTCGCGTTAATTTATATGGAAGATTAATGTAATTTGCACTTTTTTTCGTTTTTGCGATTAATTACTCGAACCGCTGAGATAACCCCGACGATCGGCATTTTTTATAAATAATCACAATAACGTGCTAAATTCGCACAAGGCGCTTAAAGTGTCACACGTAAGAAGCGCTGCTCGAATTAAAATGGTGATTAGATGCGTCTGGCGTATATATTATTTGATTACTCTGATCTCTATTGCGTATCTTGTAAATAGAGACGTTTACGTGGAGTTTCTCTGTGGTGTCTGCGAGAGAGATTGGTGCTAATTATTTATTGTTTTCTCGATAAACGGTAATCAAGACACATATACAATTCATTTTGCTTCATATTGCTGCAGTAGCTATATTCGACCTTTTACAGCAAAGTAAAGATCGCAATAAGTTCTGTAAAATCAAAAAATTTCGAAGATTCCAGATACTCGATCTGCATTTCTCAATCGAGTATATAACATGTCGAGTTAATGAGAATGCTAAATGAAAGGTTACGTCAACAAATTTTTCTTTGATCCGTGTAATAAAGCGGATTATGCCATTTGCTGCACGAGTGCGATAATGCATCCTATCACCGAAGCTTTTTCTTACGCGGGTTTATCGGCATTATAAAAAATGTATAGACGATAGGCTGCGACGGACTGCTCTTTTCCAACTACTCGAGGCTAGCTCATTGTTTCATTATTTCAAGTGTTTTGAAGTTTTCGCATTTTAAAATACTCATCATTGCCTCAACAACAAGGCAATAAATCGCACCTTCAACCATCCGAATTCCTCATCGGCGCGAATAATTCACGCGGAGGCTTACAATTCCACGAACTGCGGCTGTAATCACATCGATAAACAAGAAAAACGTCTGCCTCGCGGATTAACCTATGACACGAGCGCGCACCATGAAAGCTTACATCTCAATGAGATATAAACCACCAGTGAAAACCGAGGAAAACCTCTCAATGGTGCGCGGATCACTTTTTCCTCATGCTCAACAGTTTTAGCATCACGAACATCGAATCGTCCTTTGAAACTACAATTGTCCTTCCAACTTGGAAAAATTCATCGACTCCTCCTCTTCCGTTTTTTTTTTGTAAGACACGATGGTGACAATAATATCGCAGAAAAAGTATCGTGAACTTGCTTGAATGGAACTGACGCATAATGCACGCGGAAGTGGGGATTGAATCGAAGTGTAATGATGGTGTCGAGGTCAACGAAGACAAATCGACAGTATCAAAAATCAATGGGAGATTGTTGAAAAAAAAATCGTGCGGGTGCGAACAATATTAAATTGCAGGCCATAAAACAAAAAACTCAATGGTAATCAAGTTAGTTTTTCTGTCAGAACCTTCTATCGAATTTAACGATCTGTTACTTACTCTTGGCTTTCATCGTTTCTCGAATGTGAGATCGTCGCACACGACAGCGAAGTGACCTTTGCGAATACAATTTCGTGAAATAATCTTCTTCGCACAATTTTCTTAGCTCGGTTTTTATTCAGACGAGCGCGAATGCAATTTCAGAAATAATTTCTCCCGACCAACAGAATTAATGTTCTCGGCGCTATTCTTCACAGACTGCATTCTATCTACGATCCTGCAACGATTTACAAAATCCTGTCGTAATCCCACACACCTACGCATTCTTCCCAAAGACACGCGAATCGCAGAGTGCAAAAATTCAGCGTCTTATCTCCATTTCAATCGCACGTGAGCCTACACTAGCCAACTCACTCGCGCGAGATACATTTGAGTCAAGGTGAGCTACTTTGCTACTGTCACATTATATACTTAGCCGTGCAGCTCGCGCGGATACACATCCGATGCTACACGCTGCGTTTGGTCAATGTCGCTGATTGTACGAGTGGCGTTGATGCAATACCAGCGGAATTTCCTGATGACCCACGGCGCGGCGGCGCATACCGGAAGTTCAAGGAGTGAGATCTTTCTTTTTGTCGATGTGTTTTTCAGCCTCGCCGCTCATTATTCTGGGGGTATAAGAGGCGAGAGATGGTAATTTTATGTTTATCAGTATTTGTTTTTTGCTTTTTATTCAAGAATCGCTGTGGTTGCTTGTTTACGGTTCAAGTAGGTCGGTATTTATAATGGAATACATGTTTTAATTTCGTACTTTTAACTTTGTTTTAGAAAGCAAATCTTTTTTTTGCATCATCAAGTAATATGTCCTGAAGGTTTACGCGTCGGCCTTTTAATCACCTGATAAACTTGTTCTGGCGTCTCTGTTTTTGTACCAACCATATCATGGTCGTATAGTGACATCGAATAGAGATTATTCAAATCTTATGATCGGTAATTAATTTTATCTGGTTCTTCTTCTGAGATAAACAAACGATTTCAGGAATCTAACTCACACAAGGAACGAGTGACGTGTTAATTTTCATAGTTTATTTGCTAGGTAGCACCGCCGTTTAACAACAAGTGCCTATATCCAACAGAGACTGTCTGAACCGTTCAAGTTTACAATTGCTTGAAAATTCCTTGGGTGATATCTGAATCAGGAAGACGAAAAATGTTAATTTATTCAGTTTTTTGCAATAGGTTGAATGGCCCCATATCTAAATGACAGTCAACTTCAGTAATCATTGCGGATGTACATTCTTCTTTATGCTACATAATTATTCGTTGTATGCGAACGTTCACCTGTGTAAATAAGTATAGATTAGACCATTAGTTCAATTGCACCAAACGTACGATAATATATGTAGGTAATATAACTTCTTTAGTATTGGAAATCATAAATAAACAGTGCATCCATATGAATTTAGTCTTTTTTTTCTAAAAATACTTTTTAGGAATCTTGATGAAAGTACATAATCTAAATAATTACAAAGAAGATAACCAGTTTAGATATAGAAAGATAATGCGATTAATACAATCAAAACCAGCAATCTCCCAGCAAAAGATCAACCCATCAGTCTGCTCGCACGTGAGCACCCGCATAATTACAGTGACAAAGTCATGCAATCTCGGCGCATGCTCCTTACATAATTCCATGCACAAACTCTTTCTTTCAATGAAAAACAGCAGAACTGGATCGTTACACGCGTGTATAGAGAAAGAGTCGATGCTTGACCCTTTCTCCGCGAGTCTCGTCGTTGAGCAACAAGCTGCGGTTCGTCTCTGCACATCAGAGAGATGTGTTTGTAAATTTTCCAAAGATTTGTTGTGAAAGTCACAATGTTTTTGTAAATAAAATTGCGCTGCAGATAAACGATTTTATGGAAAATTCCTTCTTCTGTTTCAGAATGTATTGTTTTCTTCATGGTGGGAGTCATGTGCAGCGCCCTGGCTTTCGTCATTTACGTAATTAATCCGGTCAACATGGTCTTAGAATATGTAAGTGTAATCGAAGTGTTTTGCAATATTCGGTAATCCGACATTTTTTATAAGTACAACCGTTGAAAATTCACACGCGTATTGTATATATAATAAATATACAGTGTTCAAGCATCTGACTCAATTAAAATTTTTGCGATTCTAAAGTTACTAATGATAGCTACAAGCATGTAATGACACGTGTCAACTCGTTTCTCGAATCCACGGGAGAGTTATAAATTTCACAAGACGCGAGATCGAGCCCAATAAATACTTTGCGCGCACAAAGTATATACCTTTGGGCAAGTCGCATGGAGTGGGTCAATCGGTGCATTATCTAACAAGCGATTATGATGTAACGAGCTCATTCATTTTTCCTCCTGTACCTTTAGAAACTGAAGATGTCGCCGAACTCGCTGGTTTTCTCGGTCTGGAGAAAACCACCGATCGAAGTTTTCATCAACGTGTACATATTCAACATAACCAATGCTGAGGCGTTTCTCAACGGCGACGACAAGAATCTCAAGGTCGAAGAAATCGGTCCTTACGTCTATCAGTGAGTTCGAGGGTCCCTTTTTTATGAATTGCTAGCTCTGGCTTATAAATGAGATTGTTGATACTTTTTTTTAAATGATGAATAAGATATTGTTTAAAACTGCACAAATTTCTTTCCTGCAGAGAATGTCTGGAAAACAAGAACATCACGTGGAACGATAACGGCACGATCTCGTACATTCCGAAGCGGACGGTAAATTTCAGACTCGACATGTCGGTGGGCAATCCCGAGGATGAGTACGTTATGGTACCAAATATTCCGATGCTCGTAAGTATACTGTATACTGATTAGCATAATTTGATAAACGCCTAGCCATTACCATTTCTCAAGCGTAAATCACCAACATCAGCGACTCTTTGCTCTTGAAAACCTGCTATTTCAATGGCGATTTTCGTATATGATTTATACTGCTTTCACGGCAACCCCTGTACGCGTCGTTAGTTTAGAAATCAAATTAGGAGTTCGAAGAACGCAACGACCAAGTTATTCCTTATTTTTGTTTTTCAAGTTACTGCTTCTAATGCGCAGTTAGCGCTGCATAGACATTCAGGTTCCATAAAGCGAAACTCGTTGTAATTGATCGATTTCAAGATAATTGATAGATGTCGGCGCGAAATTGATCATTTAATTTCCGTGATTTTTATGAAAGAGTAAGAGTTTAGCTTGTGGAGACGTTTACATAAGAAACAAGAAACCTATCTGAGATGACATATCATTGCGGCTATTGAAATGAATCATTAGCGCTTGCGGCTCGCACAATTAAATTTCTTTTTTCCAATACAAAAAATCGCTTTTTTTCATCGCCGAATTTTCTCGGACGTCGATATCGCTATTTGGCCTGAAAATAGCTCTTTCCGCGGCCAGTTATGTTAATCTGTGCGTTGGCATATATAATGACAGCCTAAAATATCACCCGGATTCAGAAGACGAAGTGATTCCATCTTTTTCGCGTGCGTGTCCTACTTATTAAAAAACTTGCGTTTTTACGCGGGTCATTTTGTTGCTAAGACGATTCCGAATACTGTGAAGTTTTTTTTACGATCACTGTGTCCGATGAGTGGATAGTCACGAGAAGAAGATCTTGTTTTGATCCGAAGAGTTGTATACTTATTTTGAAGTGACTGCAAGCTTTGCCGTGGAAATTATAGATGTTTTGACGTCGAAAATCGGTATACCCAAACTGATGGGTTCGGTATTTTGATCATGTGGGCTGATTTCATTTGCATTTAAAAATATTATTTTTCGGTGTTTGAAGGTGTCATTTATCTTTTTTTTTCTTAATGGCGCGATTGATAAAATTACATCATTAAAGGTCGTCATTGAGTTTAACTATTTGCATACTTCTCCAAGTATGTACATAGGTATCATTTTAGAAGTTCGTGATCATCTTCGTCTATATTCGAAAACACATTTGTCGATTCAATTCAATATCATGACAGGCTTAGGCTTTATGGGAATATTTATCCGATACTTCTAGACACAATGAGCAAACTGAATATTTGCCGCCTACAAAGTAATCAATGGTACCTACTTAATTAAATTCCTGAATCCGCAATAAACGCCGAGCTAAATAAGGTGAGCTATCTTTTTCACGTGGTCGAACTGAGTTTGGTCGCGTGACGACTCTCTTCGAGATTATAAAGTCAGTTGAATTTCTCCATTCATTCGCAAAAAGAACTAGCGAACACTTTTCGCACACGAAACTTTAATCTATTAAAAATATCAAGCGCGTTGTACGAACTGATTAGCGAACTGGTTGAAGTGTATATTAGATTCACAATTGTAGTAGTGATATTTTTGTTGCTTAGTTATTCTATGGAGTATTTTCTAAATTTTTCGTTGATTAATCGACGCAGCAGATAGGTATTGCAAGAAGCTTTTATATAAGGAAACGAGATGTTGTAATGTATCGATATTTCTTTGATTTTTTTTCTTACTTTGCGTGTATATGTAAACTTAATTTAAATTGAACGTGACACATGAACCCATATTTGATCGCAAGGACATCGACTAAAAGTTCCAGTTTAGCCAGTTTACAATTATTCTCGCGTTTGTGTGGCATTGCAGATCTAATACTCCAGTTTGTTCGTCTTACGACATGGCAGAGGTTGTCGACATCGTATCAGCTTGATCAATAAATTGAAGATATAATATCTATATAAATTTTTATCATTTTTTTATTATAAACGCGACTGAAAAGGGTGGTTTCTTAAAAAATTCACTTTTTAAAAGTATGACATTCTACTACTACTATTATGGTATCCATTAAATGTTTCCCAATCATACGCCTATTATTTCTACAAATAAATAAGTCAATGTAGTCGTTATTTATAGGCGATATTGCAGATATATGACAGATCATTAATCGATCGTGAGTTAAAAAATCAGATACTCCGATGGGTCTGTCACTGTAAATTTCATAATATCTAATAAGCGCGACAAGAAAAACTTTGTGCAGACATTTTTTAGTCTCTTTTCACATATCATGAATTTTAGCAGTGGTTTAAAAATCACTTTTGATCCATCCATTGTTCACATTTCGATAAAAAGTATAAGATACGCTCGTTGATGAAACTTAATCGAAAATGTCAAATTATTTCAGGGGATATTTTCGTCTCTGCACGACGCCGGCTTCTTCGTTAATTATCCATTCGCCCAGTTGACGAATTTTCTGGACAGTAAGCCCATACTGCACATCACTGTACAGGATTACCTCTGGGGATACGATGACTCCTTGGTCAGCCTTGCCGGTACCGTCGTGCCAAGCTACATCGATTTCAAGAAGTTCGGTCTTCTCGACAGGGTAAGTTCACTTATCTCTTCATTGAAAGTCCTAAGGAAAATATTCCTTGTGTAGATGTGCATTTACGAATTACGAATAAATATGCACGGATTTTACTCAGCCCGTAACTTGCCTTATAATTACGATCCTGATTCGCAATCACGGCAGGATATCTCGCGATGTTTTCTATAGGATAAACACGCAAGTAGCATCCGTTTAACAAAAACTCGCTCCGACGAGTTCTGCGTTAAAAAGCTCGCGCTGAAAAATGTGACTTAGTGAGAAAAATTCGAGTAAAAGTCAACCCGTCGCTAATATAAACTTTCGACTTGGCTAATGTAAAGGACACTCGGTGCAAAGCACGATTTCAAGGCAAACTTCCGATTCATTCGCACCCAACTTGTTAAATTTTTCCTCGAAAGCTGTATATCTGTTAGTCGAACCTTTCACCACGTGAGGCGTAGAGTAGGCAAAAAATTAAAAAATGCGCGAAAAAAGGGGACGCAATAGTATAACGAGCCGGTATAACGTGCGAATGTGTACTAGTTCTAGGCTTGAGTATATAAAGATAGAATGATATTTTTTGAGCGATTTATTAAAACCGAGGAAAAATACTTCCCAATTAGTTTAGCAAGCGCATAAAAACTAAATTAAATTTTTTGCGCAACCACAGCGCTTGATTCAGAATTGGAGAAAAAATTATTTTGTCGCCAAACAGTATAAGTGTCAAAACAACGGAAATCGATAAATCAGCAAATTTTCAGGAAACTTATTCGTCACGTGCAAGCGTCGCATCATCTTCTCTCGATCATTGCGCAATGACGGCTCATTGTTTACAAAGAATACTAATGTCAGCGACTCGGGCAAATTAATTAGATTCGCGCGAGCCATTATGCCGTAACCGTTCAATAAGAAATAGCATACTTCCGCATTCGCACGAGACTTGCGTGCTACACGTACAGAGTTTATCAATTTTTCATCACGTCATGATTTGGGCTTAAACAAAATTTTTTTTCTCCATTTTTAGATGTACGACGAGGGCGAAAATCTCATCAATATGAATATCAAAAGAAACGACGACATGATTGAAGAAAGGGGCAGATATCTGAGCATCGAATCGATAAATGGTAGCCCGGGACTATCGAATTGGGGCTACGTCAATGTCAAGGAAAACGAAACCAGATCAGAGTGAGTCTTTTCAAAATCATCCTTTGAATTTCATCTCTTGACTCTTCTGCGATAACAGAAAATGTAACAATATTTTTGTATTTTCTACTCAGGAACACTCGGTGCAACAGTATTCGCGGCGCAACCGAGGGCACAGTCTTCCCCAGCAAACTGGACGAGCACGCGGTGTTCCGAGTATTTCGAAAAGCCTTTTGTCGCCCGTTACCGATCACCTTCGTGAAGAAAATCGACGTACACGGACTGCCAGGTTTTCAGTATACGCTACCCGACAACTTCGCCGATCCACCAGAATTGAATCCCGACAATGAGTGCTTTTGCCGAGAGAAGGAGTGCTTCAAGAAGGGTTTACTCGACCTCACACCTTGCTACTACAGTCAGTACTTTTTCATGATTTTTCATTTCGCATGGAATGTTGTGGCGGGTATTGATTTCAGAGCAGAGGTAAAGTCGAAAAGTAAACAAATGAAGACAATTTTTTATTGAAGATTGTTTTGTATCGCCGTTTAATTTAAGGTCCTTTTCTAGTTTCGCGATTGTTTTACTTTGTTTACTGGTTTTTATTGAAACAAAAAAGAAAAGAAACGCAAACGGTTCAAGAATAAGAACAAAAATCTGGTAAGCATCATAAAACGACTGCACTGAATAAGGCGCCACGCATCTTTCGAGAAAAGTTTTCCTCAGTCCGTCCTTCTCGTGAGCTCGATTTCTTGCATTCTACAGCTTCGCGTGCACATATCACTCCCACCCCCCGCAGCCGGTTTCGGTTTGATCCTGTTGTATCGAGTCTCTCCAACTTCCTCCTTTTATCTTTTGATTTTTCTTCGTCCTGCGAAACAAACGTTTGTTACATTTGAGCGATAATTTACCTGCATTATTTGAAGGTAAATTATCGCTCGAAGACTGATTCCTAAAAGAAATTTTATGACTTGGAGCATTTATTTATATATCAGACAGAATTAATTATCATACATAATGCAAACCGGTCCACACGCTTATCTCGCTGTACGAATCTTAACAGTACATGCCGATTCCCGTTCTTTGATGGAAGATCATATTTTATATCTCGTGTAAGCAGCATTGCGGCTGCAATGTGAAGAAAATGTGTAAAATAATATTTAATAATTATCACTAAATCGTTTCGACTTTGATTAAGCAAAAATTTCTCGTTACAGACATTCCAGCCGCCGCATCCCTGCCCCATTTCCTTAACGCCGATCCGACGTTGGCCAACGGAATCGAGGGCCTCAAGCCTGATCCAGAGAAGCACAACACAGTGATAATCCTGCAGCCGGTAAGAACTCATTCGTAAATGAATAAACATTAATTGGATCACCTGATCTGAAATGTGTTGCATATTTGGCTATACATTTTTGTAAATGCTTATCGCGATTTTTATTTGCATATAAATGAACGTTCGAATGCAACGAATTTCAGATAAGGTGTTGCTGAAATTCAGATTTTCTTTTTGTAAAAATAATCTTTAGTTCGAAATAGAAGCATATAAAGTACGCACGCGCGTGTAGCAATAAGACTAGCAAGAGCCTTTTTTGCCTTCGTAAAAACGGGATTAGAAAAAAAGACACGCGTCAGAGTGAGATTGAGAGTGATGCGTGCAGTGATGTATGAAGTACGACTTACATATGATGCGTAATGTGTATGTGTTTTCATAATAGACTATTGGCGTCCCGATGTACGTGCACTCGAGACTGCAGACAAATCTCATCATGAAAGAGACGCAGTACAACAGCAAGATCGCGCCTTTCAACGGACTTACTGTGCCGCTCTTCTGGACTGATCTCGTAAGTGTAGCTGAATCTGAATAATAACTCGCTTTTTTCTTGACCTTGTCTAAATTCCTCTCAATTTCCAAATCCACAGGAAATCAACTCGCTGCCGGACGACTTGATGCTCCTCTTGCAGCTCGGCATCAACGTAGCCCCAGTCATCCAACTGGTCTTCGTGATCCTTTTAGCGATCGGCGGGCTGTCGTCGATCTGCTGGTCCCTGATCCGAACACTATTGATCGTCCAGGAAGAGCAGCAGCGTCAGGAAGCCGCCGACATCGAGAGGCGCGAGAGCACCGACCTGAGGATACCCCTCGACTATGGCCAGTACACGGCTATCCGCATACTACCGGCCATCAAGAAGATCACCTCCAAGACCGATCTCTTCATGTGAGAAACGATGAGACGCTCCGTGTGTGCAAATACATCTCAATAGGAGGTGCGGAGAAGGACCACTTGCTCTCAGTGATACATAGTTGATATATGAAGCAGCGACCGCATTTGCCGCCTGTACATAGGATGAGGGTGAATCTCTTCTTTGTTTTCTTCTTTTCTTTCTTTCTTTCTTTCTTTTTTTTTTTTGAGGGTCGCTTATGCGCTTCTATCCACGGAGCAGGAATTTATAAGGGGAGTCACAAGACGATGAATAAAAGTGGTGGATTCGCTTCTGCTTGCATCCTCGCTATATAATAATAAAGGTCACGCTCCTGATGACTAATTATATTTTACGTAGAAATTCAATACTAGATGTTAGTTCGGTATCAAAGACGATTGTCCAAAGTGATTTAAACCGTTGTTTGCTTTAGTTATCGTCGAATACGAGAGCTGAATAAAATGGTGCTTATAGTGTTTATGTTTCATCGTCGAAAAATGCGCCCTCGTCGATTTGTTTAGAAAATTCACCTTGTTTTTCATATGCCTATACGCTTCATTCGATGTTCGCCAATAGAACGATTTTTTTATCATTTAAGTGCAACGATAGAATTCCAGTGACGTTTATTGTAATCGGTAAGAATAATACTGGCAAGAATATTACATGACTCTTATTTTAACTTTTGATACGCAATCAGCATAGCTAGGCGCACACTTAACTGCGAGCTTAACTGTTGAAGCTGTTCGCGTTAACTTATAGCTTATATACCTGTTTTTGTACAGAAAATGTGCAGCATTCCTTTGGAAAATGATTTTCCTCGTGATAATGAAGTTCAGGGAAAATATTTAGCGTGTCATAAATAAATTAAGAAAAATGTAAACTAATATAAGTGTAGTTTGCGCATAAACGAGGTCTTCCTGTAAATTTAGGTACTACTACCTTATTGTTTTTTACGGAAATATAAGTCAAACAAACAGGAATAAAGTGGATTCGAGGATGAATAAAAATTACTGACATCCATTATCATGACGATTCTTGCCGTGATTATTAATATTCACTACAATGCCATTGCTTGTTCTCAAACAAACGTATGCGAATTTAGAAAATACTTTATCATAAGACTGATCATGGACGGAACACACTTATTGTATAGGCGCATCTTCGGCTCAAGAAATTCTACCTAAAGAGAATAGATCTTATCTTATAGCACCTGATATTATAAATATAAATAAATATACTTAATTGTCAAGTTAATAATTTCGTAATTACTCATAATGTGCAACGTGAGCTGAAGGTGTTGGAATATTGTACATTATGTCATTAGTTTATATAAAAAGTATATTGTAGGCATATTTTATTATTCTGATATTATATATAGTGAAGTCGCGTTTACGTATATGTATATGTATATGTTTGAAATTTGTACGTTAATTTAGTTTATAGGTGTGCAGGGGTTGTTGAAGTAGTGACAGATTTAGAAATTTCTGAAGACATACTTGAATGCTTTCGAGAATAAATAAAAATAGAGGATTTTAAATGAACCAGTCGTATTTTTTCTGTTTTATTATTTTACCTTTCATCGCCTCTTGAAAAATCTTATTCAATACTTATTTTTATAAATTGATACGATTGATACGATTGATTTGAAAAATTACATTCAAGATAATTTTACAACACTTATGACGAAGTAAAGCTAACATTTCATATTTCGTCCTCTGACGCGATGTACTTAGACGTGTGCTATTTCAAAGCATATGTTTATATGTTATTAGCTGGCAACAGTCTGCTTATGGCCGTACAGACCCCTGGCGCCACAAACCACAAATAGAGTAGAATATAGATAATGTTATTAGGCTTTGTTGTGTCCAGTAGTCCAGTAGGTATGTACATACCAAGCAAGTATTTGATAGTATGCATTTTGATGCAAATATTAAATTAGTGAGATAGATCAGATGTATAGTTTTTGTTGTTTTAGTAATGGCTGTAAATCGTAGTATCATGTCGACACGTATCAATATTAACGATGACTCTGTGAACGCAAAAACTTTTCATCACCAACTGAAATTCCAAATCCAACAAGTCGATTTAAGGACGCATTGGTTCTACGAATTCACATCTCCTGAAATAAATATAGGACAGTCGGCAAATGAAAGTTTCCGTATAAGCATGTTAACCGAATTTGGAAAATCTGCTGCATTTATGCAGGACCGGCCGCCGGGCACTTACATACACTTCGTTTACTTGGACCCGGAATATCAAAGGCAGTACTGCTTGCGTCAATTGGTCTGCAGCGTCAGCTCGAAATCAGAACTCGGTGAGATAGACTTTAAAATAAATCACAGCTGTTCCGGAGTCATCGAGCTCTGGCATCCAAAGTACTTTTCGCTGCCGAATTTACGCAAGGCATGCGAAGAAAACGGTGGGACCTTAGAGTTGTGCTTCGAGGTGACATACGTGGCCTGCAGCAGCCAAGGCTGCATCGAAGATGGCAAAAGCCCAATCAACAGCGGAATACTGAGCCGGATGAATTCGTTCGCGATGAGCGGAGAGTACACGGACGCGACGCTGAAGGTCCGCGATCGCGAGTACCAGGTCCACCGCGTCGTTCTGGCCTCGTGCAGCGATGTATTTCACGCGATCTTTCAGACGGACATGCAGGAGAGGAAAACCGGCGTTATCAAGCTGGACGACGAGCTGCGAGACGAGGTTGTCCAGGCTTACCTGCAGTACGTCTACACCGGGCGAATCGACGATTTGCCGGAAATCGTGCACGACTTGTACGCCATGGCGCATCTCTACGACACGAAGGCTCTGCTCGATCTGTGCGAAACTTCTCTCTACAGGATCGTCAACGAGAACGTCGTGAAGACCCTGATGTTGGCTGAAAAGTACTCGCTGCCGAGTTTGGCTCGCAAAGCAGAGAAATACGTCGAGAACAACCTCGCGGTCGTCACAAAGCAAATGTTCTACGTCGAGTACTTGACGGAACGTCTGAGTCCGCAGAACGCCGTGAAGAATTTGCAACTGTCCGATGATCACCAAATGAAGTCTTTTAAAGAACGCGTTATCGCCTACATAGCTCACAACTTGGCAGATCTAATAAAAGATGACGACTACAAGGCGCTTTACAAGACGCGTCCGAACTTGATTCTCGAGGTTGACGTGTACGTTGCCAATCACTTACTTTCTAATGCAGACGATTAGTTGTCGACAATGGACAATCACGATCAAGTGAATCTGTTTAATTCATACATTGATGATAAATAATGAATTTCAGTTTGTAATACAGTGCATTTCTACCTGTCATCAGTCAAATTCTTCTTTTTTAATAAATAAATTGTAATTAATAAAATACAATCCATTCGCACGATATCCTATTTTCAAATTTCTAAACAATGTCATTTGCACGTAAAATGTGCTACTAGAATACAGTTCAGTGACCAATAGCGGTCAGCCGGTCAATTCGAATTGCGCGCGCATACATCGCCATACGAACGCACCGCGTCGTCACTGTAGGTTCGATCGTATAAGTACTTGTGATTGTGACGTAACACGCCGACGCCGTAACTGCGAGTTTTTCAGAGAGATCAAATAACCAAAGCCAGAGCCACTTACTGCCGATGCCGATGAAGCACGCACCGCATCCACTTTTCGCATCAGAATCAAGAAAAAAAGGTCGAGTATAGTCGTATAGGTTAGGAAAGTGGCCGACCGGGTGTGTCGCGATAGAGAGAGTAGAAATATGAGTACACAGCAGAGTCCGGCTGCCCTGCAGGCGACGATCGACCGCGAGAAGGTCTACACCTGGATAATCGAGCTGTCGAACCCGGAGACTCGGCAGAACGCTCTGCTCGAGCTGAGCAAGAAACGCGAGGTCGTCCCCGACTTGGCACCCATGCTCTGGCACTCGTTCGGTACCGTGGCTTCGCTTCTCCAGGAGATCATCAATATCTATCCAGCGATCAATCCGGCGACTCTCACGGCTCACCAGAGTAACAGGGTGTGCAATGCCCTCGCGTTGCTCCAGTGTTTTGCCAGCCATCCTGAGACCAGATCTGCTTTCCTTCAGGTATGTCACGATGCTCCTTGCCACTGTTACTTTCACCGTAGTACCTTTTATGCTTTATCTTGTTGTGTGTCAACTAGTACTACTACTCGTTGATTTTTAACATAAATACAGAATCTCAATAGTTAACGATTAACTAGCCTTAAAAGTAGTTTGAAACATAACCTTCGGGATCTAATTTTGGTATGTTGCAAGTTTAAAAGTAGATGCAGTTCTATAAATATCTTGAAAGTTTAGCTGTTTTTTTTAATGAACTTGATACGTTGTGGGTTTTTGCTATTTCTTTGTACGAGGCACAGATGATAAGTTCATGATACATTTTTCAGGCACACATACCGCTCTTCCTGTATCCGTTTTTACACACAGTAAATAAGACTCGACCATTTGAGTACCTGCGCCTGACTAGTTTGGGTGTCATTGGAGCCCTGGTCAAGACAGACGAACAGGAAGTTGTCACCTTCTTGTTAACTACTGAGATTATTCCATTATGTCTGCGAATAATGGAGAGTGGCTCTGAGCTGAGTAAAACTGTGGCCACGTTTATACTGCAGAAAATACTATTAGACGACAGTGGATTATCTTACATATGTCAGACTTACGACAGATTCAGTCATGTGGCCATGATCCTGGGAAAAATGGTGCTTTCTTTGGCTAAAGATCCTTCAGCTAGGCTTTTGAAACATGTTGTAAGATGCTATCTAAGGTTATCCGATAATCCACGGTAAGCTCTTTACTTTTTATCAATTAAAACACCATTGGCTGATCTTAAGAAGTTAAAATCTAATTCAACAACAACAAACATTTTTTCAGAGCTCTATTGGCTTTAAGGCAATGTCTACCAGATCAATTAAGAGATAACAGTTTTCAGAACTGCTTACAAGAAGATACGTCCACTGAACACTGGCTAAAGCAGTTGCTGCAAAATTTGGAGACTGGTCCACCACAAGGTCCATCTCAACAGGGTCAGCAAGATCCAAGAACTATAGGAATGTCACCACTGACTTCTTAAACAACTCAAGATTGATAAAAACTTTTCATTTTAAAGTTTCGTTGCTAAAGCGTATGGTGTATTCTGTTGATGCAGAATAAGATGTAATAATTGGAATCGCGTGTATGCGACGTGTACATATCCTTGGTTATGGAGTACGCCAATGAGAGATTTCTTTTTCTTTTGCCTTGTGATATCGATTATAGTCAGTCGACTTAGCAAAGGCTAGTCGATCGTGTTCTCCAGAAATTCCGCTTACTCCATGACGCCGTTTATTAGTATTGTAGGATTAAGTCTAACGTAAGGTTTATGATAAAGTCTGAAAGTAATATCATTTTTTCATAAAAGTGTCAAAATACATGTTGAAAAAGCAGTATGGAATTGTATAACAATGTATTGCTATCAATTAAGGTAGGTTTTAAACAAATGAAGCACGATCATGAGTCTACTGGAGCTAGCTATTATGTACAAAACTCATGCATTTTTATAAAACCCAGTAAAATTCGGTATTTACAAGACTTGTTGCACGTTATGATTAATTAATGTATACTCAATTGGGTAAATTGTAATTAGAAATTATACAGATGTATCTTGAAGTGGTTATGCGAAATTATGCTTGATACAATATAATATTAATATTAAGAGCAGAATGTACTTGCATGTATATTCTATTGTAAAATATCAAGTCACTAATTTACATGTGTACTATTGCTATAATCTTTTTTTTTTCACTAAAAATAAAATGAATGAAACTGTAACAAAATATTTTTATTCTACTCCAGACAAGCATATTGATAAAAATATAGTTTTATGCTTAAATAATATCAAATCTTTTTTACTTAATCAAAATATTTTTATATTTGAAATAGTACAGTTGACTAAAAAATAAGCAGTAAAATGTATAATTATTGCTAAACATTGTTTTAAAATAGATACAGCAATTAATAATTAATACACTTAAGGCACTTTTTTTTAAATAGTGGAACATCTAACAGTCTTTTAAGCACCATCACATTGTAAATCTTGGGTTTACAACAATCTCCATTCGTGCTTTTTATATTGTCATCTCTTTTATATCACATATAAAATAGAGGAGCCACTGTTACACAGTAGCATAGTTAGAAAAATATATAAAAATTTAATATTGTCGAATTGCTGAGAGAATTGCGTTACATCTTTAACTTTGTAATCTAGTGGTAATACATTTCCTCATCGCGGCGGCCGTGCAATATCATAGCTCTGGTAGTTAGGCAAATTTGATTTGCATCCCAACTAAAAGGCTTTATATCATTTATATGTCTTTTAGTAATTTTGGCCATTCCCCGTCTGATGCATTGATCGAGGAGATGTTCTTCATAAGTAATGTAATATGAATTTTCATTAAATTGATCACTAGCTTCTTCTACATCCATTTCCTGTTCAGTTGGACTAGTATCTCGATTTGAATATCTCTCACAGTTACTTGATTCTTTTTCTTCATTTTGAGTATTCTTCTCAAATTTTAAATTATTATTTGTTAGTGTTTCAATTATATTATGATTCGTCAGGTTATCGATATCGTTGTCGATTTCAGAGTATGAATTGACTCGAATTCGACTATTTAAAATCGTTCGCGTTGCCAGACAAGTCAATCCAACGTCCCAGCCAAATGGTTTAATTTCATTTATATTTTGTTTAGTCCACTTTGCTATTCCTCGACGTATGCACTCGTCAAGAAGCTGCTCTTCATACGGAGTGAGATCAGTTAACTCGTCGTCTTTTTCGCGATCGAGATCCTCCTCTTCATCATCATTAACAGAGTTTTCAGTCTTTTCTGGTTTCACTGAAGTATCATCTAGATCTGTCTTCCCCAGTGGTTCTTGTCTAGTATTTTCAATTTTCGTCTCATTGCTAACGTTTGATTTCTCCTTGATTAAAATGATTTTATTAACGATATCATACTCATCCTCATCATCAATTGTCAGTGAACTTAAACTACTTGCTGCCATTGAATGAAGCTTTGTTGGTGTTGATTCATCTTTGAAGGAAGTCAGATTATCTTCAAAAACACTGCGTTTCGCTAATGGGAGCATTCTAAGAATGCTTTCATTTTGTAGAGTATTATCATTTGTTAGTGTAGGATTCTGAAAAATTAAAAAAATGAAGGGTATAGTCAATAATATTAGGTAAATTAAAATGAATATCATTCAAGCATATTACCTTTGACTTATCTTGATGAGGTGAAAACATTTTTTTCTTTCCGAAACAACCAATTTGAGATTTAGATTGTAATTTAGTTCCAGGTAGAGCCATCTGTGCTGGTGAATCTGGTAGCTCACTTGGTGATACAACACCACTGGTTCTTCGGCTGAAATCACTAACTACTGAACTGCGGTCATCTTGCAGAGAATTTTGCTCAAATCCATTTAGAGAACCTAGGGAACTGCATCGAGAAAACATCAAAGGAGTTTGCTGAGAGCATTGAGCTTCATTCTTCAACTTGGATTCTTTTTCACATTGCTCCGATGCTGGCTGTACAGGTTGAGAACATTTTAGAAATTTTTGTTCACAGGTTTCCATAGTTTTAGGTAGCTTTTGATTTTCAGCAGAAGACTTTGCATTTTCTGTCGTAGATCTCTTCTTATCCCTATCCTTAAAAAAGTTAAAGATTTCCTTGAAACTTCTGCTCGTGTTGCTAAACATTTCCTTTTTATTTTTAGTTGGCTCTTTACTAAAAGCACCTTTTGGTTTAATTATTCCAACTTTTTCCTCGTCAATTGTCTCCTCCACGCATAAAAAATCTGAAACATTTTTAATGTAAAATTTGCTCTTGTGTATTAATCTTATAATTTATATTTACCATTTTTATGCAAATACGACGCATTCCTTTTTTTTTCATCATCAAGATTAGTCTCATTATAACAAAGCGTGTAATCCATAGGTTGATCCAAATCTGTCTCAGCATACTCATCAAAAGCTTCCGCAGGATTGATAGTAGCTGTTAATTTGGCTCTCATTTTGTCATGCTCATAGTTTAACCCAGTTTTCCTTAATTTCAAATTATCAATTTCTTGTGATTGATGCTTAGGATTTGCATTGTCCAGAAAATGCATTTTTTTGTTATCCATCAGCATCTCTTGACCACTTTTTTTCAAACTGTTTTCGCTCTTTTTATCTTGCTTCCATAAAAACAATGCTGACCTTTCAGTTTGAACTTGCACGCTGTGCATAGCATTGGAATGTTCTTCGTCATTTCCCTACATTGAATAAATTTGAATGAAAATAAAGCAATTTCGATTTAGGTTAAAATATTGCTTGATTTTTACCATCGCATCAATCTCATCTGCTGGTGAGCAACAAGTTCGATTTTGACTCTGATGAAAATTTGTAGACAAATCTGGATAATTCCACGGCTTGCGTCTAGCACCAAATCTTTCTTCGTCTTCTGCATTATTGAATCCCTTGGGCTGATTGTTTTCTTTAGACATTTTTAGTCTTCAGTGTTGAGAGAAAAAAACGTTCTGTTTGATATTATAGTACTTTTTAAGAAAAATTCAAGAATTTAGACACTCTCAATTACATACCTTTTTCAGAATATCTCCCATATATTTATTTATCAGCTTTCATCCATTTTCCTCACATTACAACATTGCTATCTGTCAAGGCTTGAAGTTTTATTACTGAAGTCCAAGATTGAATTTGAATGACTATAATACATTTTTATCAATAAAAATAGTAACTATTTGTTTACATTTCGCTTGGACAGCTGAGTACTTATGAGGTTATGTCTATCCTACTGATATGACTGAGATATATATAGGTATACAGTCGGTTCTGTGTATAGGATCCTGGATGGCTGGATAATGGGCCTACCTTTCAAAGTTTCTACATTGCCCGCTATTGCCTCGACCTTATAGAGGGCGCCATCGGTCGCTTATTTTTCTTGTATCACGCGAGAATTGAAACATTTCTGGTTTTACAATAAAAATATAATTTACGATTTTCATATAATACGACGAGAATATTAAAATATTTGTTCCGAGTTTCTGATGGGAAGGTGCATTTTCGGGGTGTAAAAATGAAATAAGAAATCACACACATTACTTATAATTTACTTTTTATTATAAAATTATCCCTAGCACTTTGACGAGCGTTGATTCATCGAGAATCGTTCGCCGATCTTCTCTACCTCCGCATCGGCCTGTAACAAAATGCACCGTGTCAAATTCAAGCTCTCTCAATACATGCAGGGTAATGTGCGAATAAATAAAATCCACCTTGATATCTTTCCTTCTGAGCAGTCCGTGAATGACGGGCGTGTACAGTTTGTAGTCCGCGGGTTTGTACTTGTTCGGCCCAGTGATCCAGGACACCAGTAGTCCCACTACAATCGCAGTCAGGAAACCGACCCACGTGTACCAAAGGTAGGACATCCTGTACAGGAAGAACGGCGTCTCTCTGAGAAGCAAAAAGACCATCAGATGAGTAAATCATTAAACTTGCAAAGACGCCGCTACACACTGCAGCTTTAGGCTAAACGCGCGCGAATTTCGATCTGCATACGCGCTCTGGCTCCCCTCGGGCCAATGAACGTGATCTATACCTATATAATTATAATGTTCAGTGTAACACTGAGTTTGTTTCGACAAGTTTCGCTCGAATATAGACGGTATGGAGTACACCTTTCAGCGCACTATATATGTAGGTGTGTACAATATCTAATGCTTCTCGGGGGAACACTCGAATTCGATATAAAGTTCAACCGAGCGAGTAGCGCATCCTTCAACATCGCCGACTGATTCGGAATGTCGAAGAAAAATCTCATACAATATGTATAAAACTCCTTTGTCTGTTAAACTGTACTAGAAAAATTGTAAAAATGCACACGTATAGCATTTTACTTTGTGCTCAATAAAAAAAGAAGGATATTTTAGTTACAGATATGCTATAGAATAGGCACACAGCAGTAGTAAACCTCGAATAAATGAATTTAACTTGTATTTAGAAATGGAAAATCGATACGATTTATACTCACTTGGCAGCATTCTCAATGATGAGAGTGAGATTGGCGGCGCTGTACTTGAGAGCGTCCGGGCAGCCGTCGACCGAGACGGGCTTCACCGGGAAGTGTATTTTTCCACTGGCCACCGCCGCCTGTGTCCCGAAGGAAATCCACGCGACCAGGTTCAGACTCACCAACGCACCAGCTATCGCACCCTGGGGACACACACGTGCCTTTTATATAATACCTTCAAAGTCATCGAAGAAAAGATTAAGAGAATTTCCAATCTAATACTGTACCATGGAATTCGCAAACGGGAAGAACATTCCAAGAGTGAAGATCCCGAGGAGCGGACCTGCGGTGATGCCCGACAGACTTTTACCGGCCTGAAAGTGCAAATATAATATACGCAAGTTGTCACACACTGCAATTAACAACGTGTCGCGTACCTGAATGAGGCCGCTGAGCTTCTCGACGAGTAGAACGAGAGCGACGCACACGACCCCGATCACCACGACCGTGAGCTTCATGATGCGGCTGGCTCCCACATCCGACATGGGCTTCTTCAAACACGGCTTGATCATGTCCTCGTAAATCACCCCGGACATCGAGTTCAGGCCCGTCGACATCGTGCTGCAAACATTAAGATATACTAAACTTTCTCGGCTGAACAGCATCAGCTCTGGAAATCATTATTAAAGCCACTTGATCCTCTGCTACGTCCTCGAAAAATCCAATCTATGGCAATTATCAATCGCGTCTGTACTACTCCTGATCTTTATTTCCGGGAAGCAGACGAGTATCGATATTCGCGGGATTACGTACGCGGCGCCGGCAAATATTGTTCTTTCTCGTGCTGCGTTGAAAGGGGTTGCTTACGTTAGCCGCCGGAAGCGGATGTTTGTGCTAGCGCAGGAAAATCTCGGAAGTATGCCTATATAGCTATATAGCTTTTGAATCGATCGGATATGATGTTGGGCTAAAGAAGCCTTCATATTGGCTGCTGTGATACGCAATGAAATTTGATTTAAGATTCACCTCAGCGCAGCGCTAAAGACGCCGGACACGAAGAGTCCCGGTAAGCCTGGTATCGTCTGCGCCATTTCCATCACGAAGAACGGCAACAGTTGGTCTGGTTTGCGGATTTGCTGAAAACAGTGGAGCCACACGCAGTTGGTCACATAATTATAGTTATGCTTAGCAAATGAGTGAACAAACCTTTGTCGAAACCGGATCGCAGTCGTAGAAGGCGGCGAAGATGACGATTCCCGTGTAGCAGCTCAGCGAGACTATCGCCACGATACCCACAGCCATGATCGCTATCGTACTGCAAGGCAAAAGAGACATTTAATATCATCCACTGCACTGCAGACAATTGAATAGCGAACCGTACATGTTGGATTTCTTGAGGTTCGGCATGGCGAGGCACCGCTGGACCATCGCCTGATTCACGGAGCAGGTCGCCAGCCAGTTGAGGTAATTTCCGACCACGACCGTCCAGAAGGTGTGCCTGACCGTCGGGTTAGGGTCCATACTGCAAGAAACGGATACTTGAAACTGCAGGCTGTTTTCTCCGATGCATCCAGTCTCGCTCGAACTGGATAACCGGATAAAAATCGAGCTGCAGACAATCGCGGACCATTAGAGCGAGCGGCACGTAACGACAATTGACGGCCAAGTACAGCGACAATGCCGCCCGCTCTCTCCGCTGTACTACTGCACCGGGTTCAATAAAGGAGCGCGTCGCTCTCTCCCTGCTAGATATGCGAGAGCTCGCGCCTCTATATATAGCTAAGAGAGCTTCTACTGTAAAAGCCAGGCAGGAGGCCGCAAGTCGTGCGAGAGCTGCTGGAAATAGCGAGACTGGGAATTAGAATATGCTCGCGAGGATGCATCGTCCCCGCACTAATACACGCGACACAATAGCGGCTGACCCAAATTGGGGGAACACACGTGCTGCGCCAAAGCAGGCCACTGCAGCGGAAGTCGAGCATCTTTCTCCCAATTAACCTCTCCCAATTTCACTCAGATGTCAGATGGATGCAGGCTTACTTGAAGAACTCGACGCGGCCGGTCTCGATGTTGCGCTTCCAGACCTCGGACCAACCGCCGGCTCGAGCGGTTCCCAACACCGCCACCACGATTACGCCGCCGAACATGACGATCGTCTGGATCGCGTCCGTCCATACCACTGCTTTCAGGCCGCCCTGCGCGTTTTCAATTCAGTTTTTAGAGCTATTAACAATCACAAACAGACGGCGGCAGCGACTTGCGCGGACTCACCAGCGTCGTGTAAAATATGCAGACGGCGCAGACAATCGAGGCGATCATGTGCAAATTGACACCGGTGACTTGATTGAACGCTAGCGCCGGCACGTATATGACCAGCGGTATGTAAAGTAGCTGCAACAAGTGGAAAATTGCAAACAAGTGCAATTGCTCTCTAAAAGTAGCTATTTACTCGTACTCACCATTTTTATGAGGAAAATGCAGGATCCTATCAGTCTTACAACGTGGTTGAACCTCAGCTCCAAATACTGCAATTAAACAAGTTGGTGGATCACTGCGCGTAAGATACCCGTATACGATGTACTTGCACATACCTCGTAGGAGGAGGTAATCTGCAGACCATAGAAGACCGGAAGATAGACGACGGCCATGGTCACCGAGACGAAGCAGTCGGCGATTATGATGCACCACAATTGGGTGCCGTAGACGTACATTTCGGCGGGCAGTCCCAGTATCGCTATGCCCGATATGTAACTGCCGACATGTCACACACAAGCGTTATACAATATTTGTCCATTTACCGCCTCTCCTCTGCGGCCACATAGACTCACCTGGCGATGAGCGACATGCTTATGGGGAAGATGGACATCTTCTGTCCGCCCACGAGGTACTCCTTCACGGCGTTGGGGTTCTTCCGCGACTTGTAGGCCTGGTAGACGCCCACGACAGCGGAAACGCCCAACATCCCCGCGAAAACGAC
Organism: Cecidostiba fungosa; assembly: GCA_900474305.1. Taxonomy (NCBI): domain Eukaryota; kingdom Metazoa; phylum Arthropoda; class Insecta; order Hymenoptera; family Pteromalidae; genus Cecidostiba; species Cecidostiba fungosa. Next base: position 22,279 of record UCOJ01000160.1, on the reverse strand, counting down.
GCCGTCGATGACGTCGAACTGCTTCCTCCCCGTCGGCTCCATTCGCTTCTAGTCGCGGCGGCTACTCTCTGCGGAAATGATCGAGCACCTCGTCAGCGCGCACACATAATAGACGAACGCGATGCGCACGAATGCACAGATTAGAGCAGGGCGTATTATCGCGCTCCGGACGGGCTGCTGAATGAGTGTATAGGGCGGATGCTGCAGTTGTTCTGTTATCTTTGACGACGACATTTATAAGCAAGCATTGCTGCAAGGACGCAATTACGATGTACGCTCGTTGCTCAACCGCCGCGGCTCGTCAGAAAGCCTTTAAAAAGTCGTTTGCGCGCAGCGTGGAAAATTTGAATGAGCGTCGGTTTACACAATTCAGTCAGCTCGAAAACGTTCACTCGTGGATACTTTTAAATCGGGATGGTAAAACCGGCCGAGCCCGCATACGCGCGATTAGTTAACGCTGCGCTACACAGAGCGAAATTGAATGACATGCGTAACAAGATACCGTTACAATAATCGGATTGCATGTTATCACCCTTTTGAACTCTGGACGCGCGAGCGTTGAAGCGGCGTCAATTGGTGCACAATTTAGAGCTGTGTGTCAAAGCGAATCAAATGCATTAGGAATATTGTTGAACTGAATAAGAGATTACGGGTTCAGTGGCTCGCTTCGTCTTCCATTTGCCTTTGGCTACACGCATTGGGATATTCGTTTCAAACGCATTTTCGCATAAAGTTACAAGGAAAAATAACGTTGGCGCACTTACGTTACAGGCAAAAACTCCGGTCTTCCTCAGCAGCCTCCGCAGCTCGAGTACGTGTATTTTGGCGCCCAGTCACTCTCGAAGAATCGCATCAACGCTCGGCTTCATATTCTGATCGTAAGCCTATAACAAGGATTCTGATCGTAAACCTATAACGAGTGGAAGCGATCGAAGCTTTTCCGAGAGCCTCGCCGAGAAAGAGCACCGCAAGCCGCGCACGAAAATGCCAGTTGTCATGCCCTCGGCGCGTCGTAGGATGTCGTGCGTGTGCCGCACGTGCGGTGACACTGGCAGTAGGTATATGCTGCGACCGACTGGCCCGTCTCGCGCGCGCGATGCGCCTCCGAGCAGTCGAGCAGCAGTGATTGAATAATTGCGGATTCCCTCTTCCTCCGAGCGCGCGCGCGCGAGAGATGAGTGTAATCCACCGCTGCAATCGTCGAAAATTGTCGCGTGGATATCTCTCTCTCTCTCTCTCTCTCTCTCTCTCTCGCTCGCTGTCCATCTCGTGCATTGAGGGATTTATTTAGACGCCGAGGAGCGATTGCTACGGTTTTCATTGTTCTTGAGAGCCTGATGCCCTGATGGGGCGACCACCGGTGTTTTCTGGATATTCGCTTTGTTCGCTGCAATGCTCGCGGTAGTCAGGGGCCTTTGAGGTCGTTGTTTGTGTCAAAGGATGTACATAATTTTTGTTTACCTCCCAATTATTAGAAACTTCTAAATTTAGTTTGACGACCGCTGTGTGCCTTTCTCCTCCCATGATGCTCTTCATTCAGTGTTCCACGAGCACTTGAGTATTCGCGTGTACACGCACTTAGACTGTGACAAACACGCGCTGCCTTTACAATTTGAATCACAGTTCGCTCGGCTCGCGTATTATTGCACGCATTGGGTCCGTCGACCCACGTTATTACAGTTGGAAAGTTTGCGAAAGCCTAACTTTTTTTAAATCTGCACCTTAAAGAACTGTTCTCCTACTCCTCCAACCCTCGTCGTTCATACAGTGCACATGAACGCGTTGTCTTCTATTTTTAGCCTACCCCACGTCGGCCACGTCTATTTCTGCGGCTATATATGCGATGGAAGGAAACAGTGTGGCGACTACCGGTCACTTACACAAATTGCCTCTGGATAGTAGCCTCGACTGCTGCGCTTGCTTTTCTCCTCTTTGTCTTCTTTCACCGGATGATGGTGACGCGCGCGGTTGATCCGTTGTGTGGTCTGGCTGACACTGTTGTCTCTCTCTCTCTCTCTATCTCTTGGCGATGGGCCGAGATTAAGTCCTGAGGTCATTGTGGCATTTGACGATGATGTTTGACTTTCGGATGGGCTTCGACTGCTATTAGTTTTGCTGTTTGTTGGAAGGAGAATGCTCATTTTGAGAGAGGTCTGATGCTCAATTACGTAATGCGCCTAATTAAAAGCGCTGTTTTATCTTGGACAAATATAATCATGTGACGATGTTTTCTATGCTAATCCCAGGCTTCGATATCTTATCGTTTTTTTCATATTACCTCCGACAAAAGGATTCGTAATCAAGCGCGAGTTTCCGTTCAGTCGAGGCAAGGCTAAAAGTTTATTTTGAACCAACTAGCATACAGCAGAGTTTCAGATTAAGAAACTCGAGAAACCGCGGAGATCGATCGGACTTGTACGCGGAACGACAACAATTACTTACTTGCGCGTCGCTTTTCAAAGATTTGATGGGAATCTATTTTTCCCGTCTAAAAAAGTATTTGATTTTATCATACTATATTGAATTTAAATTTTAAAAAGTTTTAGACTCATCGCGATATACTCGGACGTAAATCCATTACACCGGTATAATAATATCATAATCCTCCAATTTTCCATCTAATCTCCCGATCGAACAACAAGAGCACCTAACAAGCGCAAACATTTGCCCAATAAGAGAGCGCGACACCTTTTCTCAGAGAAAGTTTTCCAGGAAGCTTCGACGAAATACGATTCCGCAGCGTAGGGGCTCGTCGCGTTTTATGCGCACGCCAGCATGAACAAAAGCAAATCATTCAAATAATAAAGACATCAGTGTACGCGCGCGCGCGCTTATGTCATCCACGGCCGATGTTTGTCCGGATGGTGTACGCGATCGAGGGGGACAACAGGCGGAGGAGGATGAGGTCGTGGTGGTGGTGATCGATTATGTACATGAGGGCGCGCCCTTAAGGACTGACTTGTGTCCTTTCGACACGAGCAATCACTTCCTTACTTGTTCTAGCGGTCTTATTTTTGGAGCATACGGACGGAGGCGGGGTGCGGGAGTTTCGCTGTACTTATATACTATACTCGGCTACTGTTCGGCTCGATGATTTTAGAGGATGTATAGAACGTTCGGGAAAGTTCGACGTGACCTTCTTCAAATTCTCCTTCTTTTTCGAATACGATTGCTATTGATCTCTCATTTAAAAACTGCGAAAGTGGCAAGCCTGCAGTATATTGTTTGCGAGCGTGTGAAGCTGCTCTCAAAGATCTTATTTCAAATCTGATAAGATATTCCATTTTCGCGCTCACGCATAAGAAAGAGCCTTTTATCGTGAAAGGGTTTCCATTAAAAGCACACACTTTTTAGCGACGGCGAAAGAAGCCTGCATTCACAACTCGAAAAGAAAATACAGCCCCTCTCGCGGATAGTCAAAATTCTTCACTCTCGGCGGTCCCGAGCATTTTGCCGTCGCAGACTTTACTTTTCTTTAATACAGTGTCGTGCGGCGGGGTTTACCCGCCACTCGACAATGCCACTTACACGACCGAGAAATCATTTCTCGGTCACAGCGAAATTTCATCATAAATTACGCTCGAGTTTTCTGAAGTCGCGGGAAAGGAACTTTGAGCTGCTCCAGAGGTCCGACCGCGAAATGAGATATTTATGGTCGCCGGGCTAAAAGAAAAATTCAGCTGGCTTTTTACTCCTCGCCTCGTTCGAAGCCTACACCAAAGGAGCGTCGGAATTTTCTTCTTTTTTCGTTTATCAAAGAACTTCAGTTTCGATATTACAAAAATAATTAGAAATTCAGTTACTTTTTATACCCATATATAAATTAGTGCGATTAAGCCGTGCGTTTGAGAATTGAAAGATTCATCCGGAATTTAAGAGAGGACGGCGCTGTACAACAAGTGTACACAATTCAGCGGATTTTTCGGAAATTCCAAGCATACCGCTCCTCTAGCGCCTCTCGCCAAAGTATACAAATGTAAACTTCACGCTCGGAGACACAGCGCGGTTTTCCCATTCCGTTGAACAAACTTGTTTAGGGTTTTCCGCAAATGTGATGCACGGCTATCATTAAATTAGAGCTGGATTTCGTGCGTTTTCATTCCAGATTTACTCTGCAGGCTGCGGCTTCCTCGCGCGGGCACGTTCGGTTTAAAACGGAATCTCGTGAATTTTTACGTCCCGTGCCATGCAGGAGAGATAGAGCGTCTTTAATTTCGCGTTGGCGGAGAGATGCAGCTAATCCGACACTGGTGGCCGTAAAACCGTTACCTTCGATTTAATTAATTTTACTGCGACTTAGAGGATTGAGAAATTTTTTCAAATTACTCTAAATTAAGACGCGCACTCGTAAAATTTTTCTCGATGTGAAAAATTCTAATAACACCAGTCCACACAAGCACAGGTAAAACTCCGCCATGAGCGTTCGTCATTTGTTCATTATTGAACGCACACGAGAGCTGCTTGGTCTCGGTGCAAAGTAATTTTTGAATATTCAGGAGACGCGCTCAAAGTCACGATGCGGCGCTGTGTCAAGTGCTCGAGGTCGAGGCTCTCATCGTCGGAAACTCTCGCGCCTGATTCTATGCACACGAAGGTGCAGCCGCGAGTCGCAGGGACGTCCTTTTCTCGGGGCGCATTAGCTGGAAGGTCGATTTCTCATCCCCGAACGACGTGTTTGATCTGTCTTGATTATACGCGCCGCGTCGCGTGTCTTTTCTTTTTGCATTCGCTTACACTCGGCTATACAGGGCAAATACGACCTGTGTGTGCGTTTTTTTGAAAGGGCGCTAAGTTACCCTTTGAAAAAGCTCAAAGCGAGCTTTCGGCTGTATTTTATCAACGCGTCAGAGCGTAAAATATTTAGTCACGCTTTGCGAGCCATCTTTTTGCGCTTATACTCTACGAACAAAATTTAAAGCCGTTATTTTCCAGCTTGCTCTTTGGAAAACGCTGCTCGCCGCCGTGAGAATTTTTCAGAAAATGCAGTTTAAGCGCCAGTGCGTAGAGCCCATGCAAACGGCATTAATAAACAGAGCCGGCTGTCGTTAACGTCATACTTTTTCATGGTGCGCGCGTACAGGGTGTGTAAGCTCGACGAGTCGCCTTTCGTCGCGATATTTTTCTTCTATACTGCAGCTGCACATGTGCAAAAATCGATGGACGTAGGGAAAAATGAAAGCCGGCCAATTCGCGCTTTGTTCCATAAATAAATTTTACTTTATTCGAGAAAAATAAATAAATGTGCGCTCGTAGTCGACGTGTTGCATTGTCTGCGAGAGTATAATATATTGGCGACTGCAGTCGTTGTCGTGATCGAATCTGATAGAGCTAGCTTAAAAGTATTCGCATAGTTTTTCAAAAATTTAAAATGATATTTTCAGGCCTTTCATCGACGCACAAAGAGCTTAAGCGTCCACCTCGTCATTCTTCGTAGGAACAATCAGCTCAGCTGCAGCTAAAAACAAGAGCATGGCAAATTCCACGAGCTCCATTCAAAGCATCACCTCCCCACCTCCTCTGTGCCCCTTTTTTCCGCCGCCGAGTATTTTTCTCGCGTCGCCGCGTGCATCGTCCGATAAATGAATTAAAGCCTCGGCTCATCGTTCACACACGCCATCCTGTTCCCTCCGTGCGCCTTTTTTTAATAAATATTATGGAGTCGAGGGCATAGCCTCTCGGTCTAATGAAAAATTGCCGAAGCGCTGTGTAAAAAAAAAGAAAAAGGAGAAAACAACGCGAGCTAGGGACTCAGTGCGCAAGGCAGCACGCGAAGGTGAAGAGCGCGAGAGCGGAAGGAAGCGCGCCTCAGTCTGCCGCGCGACGCCGGTTGTCCAACACCGACGAAGCTCTATAATACTGCGAGTGGTAGAGAGCTGATGCGTGATGTGCGAGATGGTGCTTGAGCGGTTGAGACGTTTTTCTCCTCGAGTTGATGGAGATTTTGTTGTTGTGATGTTCTGATTACTTGATCTCTGAAATTCCCGTGAAAAAGTGGCAGCAGAACTACATCCTTTGACATATTTAACGAATATTGTAGCTATTGCCGGAGAGACAGTTCGATTTGAATGTAAGTGCCAGAATAGGATTCATAGTTGATGGTTTTTATGTATTTTTGTACATTATTTTTAATTGCAGAGCTAAATAGTGCAGATACTCGTACTTGAAGCTGAATCAACATTATATGTATACTTGTAATATAAAAAAATCACGCAGTCTTCAACGCAAGGAAGATCCGAAGTAGATTTTTTAAAACAGTTATGTTTTACAGTTATACAAGTGAACATTCAAAAATGAAGCTGCAAACTAGCAGAGCTACGCAACCGAGGATAGCTGAATAAAAAGGAAATCGTTTCGGGTATATTGCATCTAAATTTTACATACAAGAAACTACATCAAGGTTTGTGCATGTTTTCGATAGCGATCACGTAATAACAAAATTCCTCGTACGAGGGCCTCTAAAATCAAACTTGATGTCGAACTGTATACCAGCCGCCTCGCGAGTAGTAAGAGTGTGACGCCGATGCACGTTTACTATTTTCAATATGAAACTCAATCGTTTAATTTTTTTTTGGCGTATCTTATTTGAACCGTCGCAACGCCGGCAACACATGCGTCAGATATACTTTTATATTAAAGCGGCGCGCGGCGGCGTATCTTTTTATTGAATTCGATGCTTTATCTGTTGAATTAATTAAACAGCGCGTAGTAAGGGAGAGATGGCATTGTCCTCGTGTTATCGTTTGTATCGGTAATCTACGGACTCTGCTCTGATTTTCCAGTAGCATGACAACGAGTAATATTTCTATTCATCGAGGCAGAGAAACCGATTGATAAAAGTTTTGTTTTACGTCATTTGTATCGCGTTATTTAATGTTTGATAGCACATTCGAGGAATACAGAGGCTGTTTAATTATTGAAAAATCATAATTCGTCAAATATTATACGTTAGTCATCGGCGACTGAGAATTGAAAAATGCATTGACTTTTCCGTCACAGTTGCTGGTATTTACAAATTTATAAACAGTTGATATAATATAATTCGGTCGAGGCAATATGAAATACTCGTTATATGGCTAGTAAAAACATGCGACATCTGTCCGATCTCGTTTTACGCAGGAGAGACCATGCTCTTGTTATTGGGTTTGCTGATCGTCAGTGCATGCAGCGTTGCAGAAGCCAGACCGTTTGTCAATATCTCCGGCGAAATTATCTTAGGAGCGCTCTTCCCGATTCACCGGAAAGGAGTGGGCAGCGAGAACTGCGGTAAAATACAGGTAAAAAATGGGATGCTAAATTTTGTCCAGCATCCAAATGCAATCTCGAAAATTGAACTCCACATTTATACTGTGTCCACAGTTGGAGGATGGGATCCAGCCACTGGAAGCGATGCTCTTCACGGTTAGTCAAATCAACCGAGATCCTAATATTCTGCCTGGCGTAAAACTCGGCGTTCTGGCCTTCGATTCCTGCGATAATCCGAATTACGCCCTCGAACAGGCGCTCAATTTCGTAAAAGGTTCGTTGAATTATCTTGAAATCGGTTCTATAATTTCTTTCTTTCGAAAATAATCGATCCATTTAATTGGCCGAATGTGGAGAGTGAGTGGTACAATGGCCAATTAGCCGCGGCAGAGCTGTTACTGTTATTTCCGCGCAGCGCTAAATATTTATAGCAATGCGAGCTCACGATTGACTTGTATATCTGTTGAATGAGATTTCGCGCGGCTGCAGCATCAGCTAGCGCCGGAATATAATCGGACTCACTTTGCCTATTATAATACACTACTACTACTGCTACTACTACACAGACGTGTGTGCGCGCAGGTTTCATCGCTCACGTGAACGAGTATCACAAAACGGAGTTTCAATGCCTGGATGGTAGCGTGCCAAAGTTTCTCGGCGGTGGTTTTGACAGAGTGGTGGCGGTCTTGGCGGCCCAATCCAGTTCCGTTACTTTGCAGGTAAATTACTCGAATGCAGCGCTCTCCCTCTCTCTCCCTCTATATATATTTAGACACTACTCTGAGCGCTTAATCACATTTCATTAATCCGGTGTGGGTCGGTGCAGTTGCGCGGCACACGTTTCAGCGTGCGAATGTGAATAGTCGTCGTTTTGGATTGTTAGATTCGCTATAATTGTTGTTTCACTGCAGGCCGGTTTCACGATTAATCATTTGTATTCTAGCGATGTCTGACTGTGCGCAATATTAATAATTACAGTGTAATTTAAAAAGTGGTAGAAACTACTGTAAACATCCATAAAGTAAAAGAAGAAAAAAGAAAAGGCCGATTCGGAAAATCCCGCTCGCGGAAGGGCCCCTGCACTCACGCTGTGTGTGTTGTGTTTACTCCCCCTTTATCTCAATTAGGCCGTTCGGACTCGAACTAGGCCGTATACAGCTCGACGATCCGTCACGGAAGCAGTCTAATATCGTGCTATAGCCGCGGCGCATCCCGAGAAATTGATGCGCAGCTCTTTTCATTGGCTCCATTAAAAGCCGCGGGAGAAGTGAGCGCAGCTGCTGATTGCGCGCGCGCGTATGTGTGTCTCGGTTATAGGAAGGAAAGCGATGCCGTTCGATTAATCCCACCGACCAGCTCGTTTTTTTTCTTCGTTTCTTGCCGTCGTTGTTTTTGCGGCTGGAGGTGAGCGACGCGGGAATTAGTCTTGAGCCCGGCGGATCGAGCTTTCGGTCTTTGGCTATACTGCTAGATACTGTTCCGTTTTATTTTTTGCTCGACTGCGAGGGTAATTTGGTCGAGAAAAAATATTCTTATCGATGGCTTTTGTTTCTTCAATTTACTTTTCATACACTTTTTTTCGAACCGAGTTCTCGAACAACGCGTCTGTCGTATAGGACATCCCTCACGCGCCCGGCCCGAATAAAAGAGTCTCCCGGCGTCGTCGATCGCTCCTTAACGCTCGACAAGTAGTCCAAGAATTGCGTCGTCGTCTCTCACCCCCAGTCGCAGCCTCGAGATCCCCCGTCTTTGAACTCGATTCCATTGTGTGTCCCAGTTCCTTGCGAGGTCGAGAGAGTAAGGGAGAGAGAGAGAATCCGCTTTTTTCACTTTATACACGTTACGCAATATAGGTATAGCTGTGATGTACAGGTATATATGTAACACGTGTGTACCGCCAACAGGTCGCATCGATGCTGAGGCTGTTCTCGGTGCCGCAGATCTCGTACATGGCAACGACGCCGTCGCTCAGCAGCAAGGAACGTTTCCCGCACTTCTTCAGGACCGTGCCGAGCGACGTCAATCAGGCTCACGCGATGCTCGAGATTCTCAAGTAAATTGCCTTCATTTTTCCCCCCCCCATAAGCAGAGTTTCTACTCTTTCTCTTCTATTAAAAGGCCACTTTCCGCGGAGAGAGCTGCGCGTTTATTGTGTACCTTATATAACTCGACTGCGTCGTTACGGGACGCTTGTTTGATGTGCCTTCTTTTTATTAGAGGGCGGAATTGCTCTTGAGGCTTGTGCTTTTTATTTTTTAAATCAAAACTTGTACGATTCATTCGGAGTGAAAAAGTACGACGGCCGCCTTTTAACTTTTATTTCTTTCATTTCGTAAACGGCAGAGGCTTTTAATCTCCAGAGCTTTCTGACTTGTATTATAATCCCAATTTGGCTTTTCGACGAAGCCAATCATCAGCCAAAACCCCCGTCGCTCTCTCGGAGAGCTTGACCTTGCCGCGATCGAGCGTCAATAGCCTCAATAGCTGCTATCGCGTCAGCTAACCCAACATCCAACATCATCGACGACAACAACTACTGATGACAATTGACAATACTCCCGTGTGCACACGCAGGCAGTTCGAGTGGACGTACGTGTCGGTGGTCTACTCGGACACGGAGTATGGGAACCACGGCTACGAGACCCTCGTCTCCCTCGCGAGCAAATACTCGATATGCTTCAGCGCGCCGCAGCGCATCGACAAGGAGCGCTTCTTACCCGAGGACTACGACAACGTCATCCGCACAATCGCCAACAAGACCGAAGTCCGAGGTAGGTGCAGCTTATCTTTCTCATCTGAGAGTTGTTTTTTATATATTTAACGTATTTATGATCCACCGTCCTCATGAATATTCGATCAATATTCACTGTTTCTCTCTCGGTAGTAAAGTAATCGAATTTCGCATGCTATCCATCCCGCGGATAAAAATATTTGCATACTTACTCTCCGAGGACGACGACGACGTCTTCAAGTGTACTGCGTCTTTGAGCACGATAGGGCAGACCAGATCCATCGATGCAGCATTATACGAGTTTTTTTCTTTCTTTTATATGCAGCGAGTCCCGACGTGTCTCGAGATTACTCTCCCGCGCGTTTGTTTGTCTTATTTTCGCTCTTGCTTTCCGCGTTTATTCTCCTCTTCTCTCATTCGCGCACGCTCGAATTGCTTTACGAGGCATGATTTCCTGCTGTGGATAATAAAAGCGCGAATTCAACTCCGCTAAATTTGTTGCTACACAATTTTTTATTTCTACTCCGACACGTGTGCTTGCTTACCTTAGCAAGTGACAAAACCGCGACAAATCGCCACTGGATGAGCCTTATTCACCGCACGATAACTCTCCCAACACACACTACTGTCAGCTTATTCAATCGAAGTTCCCGACCGACTATATTCACGATTTGCACTAACTCGAAATCGATACAGATTACGAAATTCCTGTATCACCGTCACACGCGCGGTAAAGCTAAATCAAGATATAGCCCGCTGTCAGAGCAGCTTTTTTCTGCCGCCGGTCTCTTATATTACGTGAAGCCTGGCGACAGCCTACTGCTGTTACGAAGGAATCTTCCCAACTTCTATTTCGGGAAGTCCTCGTGTGTGTCGTAATCACGGATTTATCGAGGCTCTAGTGTATACAGTAAGCTTTTTTCCGGGTATACATGACTATAGGACTATACAAGTATGATGTACATAATACACAGATATAGCTTGCGTGGTATATAGGCTCGAGCGGTTGACCTGCGGACAAGGGCCTGCTGTCGAGACTATACCTATAGTAGCAGCCCTTTAGGGAAACTTTGATGGTCTGCCAAGTGAAAAGTGAACTTTGGCTCGAAGCGTTTGTTGCAGTTCGACAGGGAAGCCGAAATTCAATTATTGTCTCTATTTTCGGACCAGATTGGTTCAAGATTAGTTTTGTCGTTCAGAGTAAATGAATTGGATCTAATAATGCACTTGCGATGCTACGAGTCTCACCCGTTTTCAAAACTTTATAACAAGGTGAACGCTAGTCTAGATTTTTTAAATGTATTTATTATTATGAATCGGGATTTTGCCACCTGACCGCAGCGCTCCTATAATGCGGTAACGGACTGATGAAGCCATAGTTTCGACCTCCCCTTAGTCAAAGCAAATCACTTTCGATGACGATAAGAATCATAGGCGAATATAAAATTTCTGACTTTAGCCGGAACTGCAATTATAGCTAAATAGTAACATCTTTTGTTTGTTTTGTCTATTTTTCTTGATTTCATGCACTGAAACGGATTCTGATTTACTTTACAATTCAATTTTCATCAACACTCGGATTAGATCAGAACAATAGAGCCAAGTTCTGAAAGTAATAAATCAAATATCGCCTGAAAATAATGACTAACGCAATCGAAACACTCGACTGATTCCGAACGTCAACAAGCCCGCCGCAGAAACTTCGGACAAACCAGCCATCAATCCAACTTCTCAATGAAAATCTTGCCAAAGTCAACGGTAGACTATAGTATAGCTGCACACAAGGTCGGGCCTCCTAATCCGCTTTGTTCTCTCGCTACCGCTCGCCGTGTATGTGAAATTCAAGGTGCGGGGGGATTAAAAAAAAACTTTCAAGGATGCAGTTATGAATTTTATTTATGCCAAATTGAAATGGATGGGGCACGGCGACGCAATCATTCTTTGCTCGCTCGAAACTCCATAATATAAGGCGAACTTTCGTAGTTTCGTGTTGGAGGAAAGTTTACGGCCTGGGATGTTAACAGTTTTCAGGAGTCGCAGTTGAGAGGTCCACGAGGATGCGGGATTGATTTGAGAGATGAATTGAAGTAGAAACAAAAGTTTTCTGCTGTTTCGGATGATTCATGTCACGATTTTTATTGTGTATAATCAATAGCTGTTAAAATTGATGACAGCTGCCCCCGTAAAGAAGTTGCGGAAGTAAATAATAGTCGTGATTACTTACATACGAGAGTTTCCAACTGATTGCTCAAAAGTTTGCGACTACTGGAAAGCAGAGATTCCAGGCTTACGAACACGAATTTCGATCAAAGCCGTATGATTAATAAGACTTTGCCTTGACTGTATGTAATATAGCTAAAGAATTTGTGTTCTATATTGTTGAAAATTTGAAGAACCCGACACCTGAGCAAGTAGAAAAATCCATATACCGTCAGACAAGCGCGTACATAAACTTTCCTTTCGAGATCAAAGCAGCCGTGCATCCGGTAAATCCATTTACGGCAGCCAGCTCTCAGCCTTTCTGAAATTCTCCAGTGGTCGTCCTGTTCGCCGAGAAGGTGACGACGTTACACGTGATGGACGCAGCTCGTCGGCTGGGCGTCGGCACGCGTTTCGTCTGGATCGGCAGCGACGCCTGGTCCACCAGTAACCACCGCAACTTTCTCAATCCCGGCCGACGCAAAGATCCCGAGGAAGTGGTACTCGAGGGTGCTCTGGCGGTTCAGCCCCTGTCGAGACAGATGTCGGGCTTTGATGACTATTTCACGAGTTTGACGCTCGCGCACGAGGCCGTGAATCCCTGGTTCCGAGAGTTTTGGAGGGAGTATCACAGATGCGACGAGAAGAACGCCACGGACAGTGATTCCGACGATGATTACGAAGAGGTGAGGTACACAAATATCCTGCACACTATACTATAGCCCGTATTCATACCCGGCCATTATTTCAGCAGTACGAGCGGGACGTCGCTTGCTCGGACGAGTCCCGGCAAAAAATAGCCCGCGAGACTGGCTACAAGCAGCACAAGTTCGTGCACTTTGTGCGGGACGCCGTCTACTCGGTGGCCCACGCCCTGCACGACATGTTTGTCGAGAGATGCGGCGAGAATTACCGGGGAATGTGCGAGGCCATGGAGCACATCGACGGCCTCACTCTCACCAAGTATTTGGCCAACGTCTCGTTCAAAGGTTCTGCTGCTACTTTTTATTGTGCGTTTTCCTCGTTCGAGAGTTTGCGTTTATGCTTAGTTGGCCGAGTTTGCCGCGTGTCGTGTACCTAACGACATAATCTGCGGTGTTGTGCGCGCTCAAACTGCAACTTGGAAATCAATTTCGGACTTTGATCTGAAACAAGAAACTTGTTCACAGACGAGGCCGGCAACAAATTCAGATTCATGAACGGCGTGGACGGACCGCCGAGGTATTCGATTCTGAACTACCAGAGGGCCAACGATGGATCCTACCGCTGGCACGTTGTCGGCAATTATACGCGTGAGTTTCACTCTTTTATTTTTTTTTTAATTTTAATTTCAATATAAATTGCGCATCCAACTTTTTCCCCACTCCCGTCTCTTCCCTCGCGCGCGTTCCAATTCCGCGGAAGTTGGCAATTATTCAAATTCTTTGTTCTCGGGATATCTATGGTGTTTGTTTAGCCTGCTCCGCGTTTCCACGCGAAACAAGCTCGGCGGGTGTAGGCGACATTGTAGGCAGTTTTTAATAATCGATGCTCGATCGAGTCGGAATAAGTGATTTGAAAGCTTATGCGCGCGAGGGGTTCTCAGCTTACGGCAAACTCATGCAGCTTGTATACTTGATTTAATAAGCTAACGGAGATACTCCTGGGGAAATATTTATGCTGATAAAAATATACGCCAAGTCCGCAACAACAGCCGCGGCTCTCGTATCGAGCTTATTGATTATTGAGCAGAGTTTGATTGATCGCGTCCGATCAATATCAAACATGAGATGCAAAATAATAGTCCGTCTTTTACTTGTTTAATGGATATTGCCGTGGATATTAGAATAAATTAGAATAATTCAAATCGTTTGCTTTTCTTCCAATAATAGTAGCGTCATTTTGAAGCGATGGTAATTTCAATTAGATTGAAGCGTTAGTTTTTTTTCTGTCACTACTGGGAAAACACGAAATTCGATCGTTTGCGTTCCTCGCATCAAAAGAGGGGTGGCCATACATTACGGTATATGTATATACAAGGTTTCCTTTCCCGTAGTAACATTTAAAAACAAAGCTATTCTAGAATAGAGCAACTTTCTTCCGAAGCGCGCATCCTCACCAAAATCGATAGTTCATACCGCAGTTTAAATTCAGTCTCAGATCTTTTGTTTTAACTGTATGATTTTCTAAACGCACTAATTTCTAAATAAATGAATAAAGAAACGGGGAAAAGCAGATTTTGATGAGGGTCAAGTTGGTGACTGCTCCGTGTAAATATCGTATTACTAGTTTACTATTAGGCACAGCACTTAAAAAAACAACGACACACACCAAATTGCATTTGTCTCGACGGCTTGACGAGACTCTCAGTATAAGCATAAAATTCAATGTTCCCAACCCACGGCAGAATCCGAAAACGGCAGTCCGATGCTGCACCTGGACCCGCGAGTGATGAAGTACCGGAGCGAGGAGGAGGGAGGCCGTCGTTTCTTCCCAAACTCGACGTGCGCCAGTCCTTGTGGAGCCAGCCAGGTCAAGGTGCGCGAGAAACAAGACCCTTGCTGTTGGCGATGCCGCAACTGTGGCCTCTATCAGTTCAAGCTGGACGATCACAGGTGCGAGGACTGCGAGTGGGGCACTAGGCCCACCGAGGACAAGATGTCCTGCTCGCCTATTCCGGAGGAGTTTATAGATTACTCGAGCCCCTGGGCGGTCACAGCTATGGCTGTGGCTACTTGCGGTGAGTTGATGCATCTCGTTAACCAGTTTGATTATTTATTTAATTATCACGCAGAGTAAAACATTTCGTCTACTTCAGTCGCGCACAGCTGGGACCGCAATTATAAAATTATTCGAGATCTGCTTAAAAGCAATTTCCTCGTTTTCATTTGCCGACGGCTTTATACAGAATTAATAACGCGATAAAGTGTAACATTCGTTTTTAATATAAGAAGAAAAGCTCGCAGGAGCTTCTGCTTCTCTACTCTCTCCCTCCCTCCGATACATCGAAAGAAGACGGAGATCATATTTCGGACTAAGTGCAACGTAAATATTGGCCAAGTTAAGCGTTGCTCATCGAAAAAGTTGTTTACAGAAAAATAAGGCTTCGGAAAACTTTTTATCCTTGCGAGCAAGTTAATGATATAGCTAAGCATCTCGAGGATATTAAAAATATCAGAATAGTATTAGACTCGCTGAAACTTGTTTAATTCTGCGCGCCAAAAAGTTTGAATTTGATAAAAGTGATGTACGAGCAGTAGCGACGTAAGGTAGATTTATTCGAGGTCAAAAGATAACTGGTATTCAGACCGCGCGGTTCGCATCGGTAGCCTTTACTCGGATTTTATCACCGCACGTCGTGGTCATCCTCGTTCATGTACACATAAAAGCGCTGAAATTCAATAAACGATGATCCGCATCGCAGGGATACTGCTGACGATCTTCGTGCTGTGCGTGTTCTGGCTGTACAGCGAGACGCCGATAATAAAGGCCTCAGGTCGCGAGCTGTCCTGTCTTCTGCTGCTGGGTACACTGGCCTCCTTTCTCATGACCTTCGCCATTATCGCTCGGCCCAATACCCAGACCTGCGCGATAACCAGATTCGGAATCGGGCTCTGCTACACACTCTGCTACTCCGCCCTCGTCACCAAGACCAACAGGATCCACCGCATATTCAACAATGCCACCAACAGCCCGCATAAACCGAGGTACGTGCGCAGCTGCACACAGCTCTACTTCGTGTGCCTGTAAAGGTCCAAGGCCTCGATTATTCTTGGGCAACTTTCGGACGAGATTGTCTTGGCTGGGCTTGCTTGAGAAAAAGGGAGGGCGCGTTGCTCTCTAATTTGAATTCTAAAAGAATCGATTTCAGTTACCGAGTCTTTTAGAAAATCGTAAAAATTAATCCTTTACAAAAGTTATACAATTTTATTTTTTAAAGAAATATTAGTAATATATTCCGTTCTAATTAATAATTATATGCGTTGATACGTCCACGAAACTCGGACGGCAAAATTCACCAACAATATCCTTTGTAGGTACACAAGTCCAAGGTCTCAGTTGATAATAACGGGTATCCTCACGTTCATCGAGGTTCTCATAAACGGCGCGTGGCTACTGAAGGCGCCACCGTCCGCGACCTACACTTTTCCGACGAGAGATACACGCTTGAGGATTTGCCAGGGATTCGACGATCGGTCATACATGATCGGACTGATCTATCCGTTTGTTTTAATAGGTAATTTATCTCGCTTAAAATTATCCTCAAAATATACTAAAAAAAACTTTTTGTCCGTATATTTCTAGTGGTATGCACAGTATACGCAGTAAAAACGCGCAAATGTCCAGAAGGATTTAACGAGACGCGCTACATCGCCTTCACCAATTACACGACGATGATTCTGTGGCTGGCGTTTGTGCCTCTCTACCTGGCCTCGACGAGCAACGCCATCCGTGTAGTTACCCTGGCACTATCACTGTCCCTAAGCGCCTTCGTGCAGCTCGCCTGTCTGTTCTTCCCCAAAGTCTACATCGTCCTCATGAAGCCGGAGAAAAATACCAAGGAGTTGGTGATGGCGCATCACAGAAGCTCCTCGTACCTGCCGACTCCGGCGACTCCGGTGGTCATTCTGAATGGCAATCCTTTTACTTTTAATGTATCGGTTAGAGATAACAAGTAGAAAGGAAATAGATTTGAATGAATTTGAATTTGGAGACTGATGTGTAAATGAAGCTTTATAATTTATTCCACGTGTTTTGTCCATCGTTTGTTTGCGTATGAGTATATGAAGATTCAGTGCCTTTTGTTTGATTTCTTTGGCTCTGGGAACAAAGACTTTTGAATACAACTTAATTTTTCAACCAATTATTTATTCATTTATGCATCATCCGAAAGTTTATTTTACTTTATTACTGCGTTAAATTAACGATTTCGTACTAACAACATTTCAAAAGAAGCTTGTAATCAAATAATTACATTCTTACTAGAGAATATTACAAAATAATTCACAGATGAATATGTTACAATTTAATGCATGTAGTTACCCTTTACAAGTTGTATGTAAAGTTTTACTACCTATAAATTTTCCACAACGTTTTAAAATTTTTAATATACAAATTATAAAAACAATTAAAAATAAAAGTTGATATTGTAAAAACTATTATTGTATTAAAAATGTTGTAGATAACTGTACAGAAATACCACTGAACTGAACTGAACATAAATTAATGTATAATTATATAAACCCTATATCAAGTTTTTCCAAATTCTCTGCAAAAAAAAATTATCATAATTATATAAAAGGGAAAAATAAATACTACGAGGTTTGATTAGTTATTTGTAAATATATTATTAAGTAACATCTATAATATAATAATGAAAAACCATCTATATTCATAGGTATCATTGTAATATTTCAATCCGATAATAAAACACTCAGTATGTATGGATTTTCGTAGCTTCCAAGCGTGAGTCCTATTTCTGTATTTGTTTAAATCTTTTCGTCGAAGTGTTTGGTTTCGTCGAAAATCTTCACAGCAGCTTTGACGTCCCGACTCTTTATCCATTCTTTCTCTCTGGCTTATACGTTATTTTATAATATTTATGAGAGATTTCTTTTTATATTTTACAATTTATCTTTTTAACGCTAAGCTGATAACTTCCATTATTTCTGTAAAAAATTGAAGTATCGTTAGGCGTTTTTGCTTTACACGCGATTATCTTACAGTCTAGCTTTCATATTTTCAATATATTTATTTTTTATTTTTTCCGAGAGTAATCCAAGCATGGATTCGCCCTTTACGAAATCGATGAAATTCACCAGGTAATTCGCTATTAGACTAGAGACGGTAATACTCGTTGTGTTGCGTTTTTGTCTTCCACCATGGAAGCTTTAAAGTGAATGAGAAAGTCTCTTAAGTGCCAACTGAGCTAATCGGTATCATAAACCGAAATAAGATTTTTTTACCTTTTAATTTAAAGTGATTGCACAAACTAAAGTACACTGCAATGATTCGATCTGTTGACTTAACAAGATGCTATTAATACCACACACATTGAAACAACATATTCCGAATTTCAGACGTATTGACTCATTAACAACGTTCTAATATACAATTTAAATTATATAATACCATAAACGTAGTCGAGTTAATATTTTAATAACGTATACACGTACATAACAAAAATAAGGTGTCGGTCTTACAATGGCGTTCAACAAAATTCAATTTTGTTTAATGTTAAAAATAAATTGATTCTTGCCCACTCTATGAGCAGTTTAAACTTCAGTCCACGCATTTATAACTTTACTTAAACATTTAATTCATTACTTTTTACTTATGTAATACTTTATACTTCGAAAATTTGATTTCTCGTAAATTTCGAATTATTTCTTTTCATCACAATAATGATGAGAACGATCGTTTTGTGCAACTTTACGGGCTTACTATATGTAGATTACATCGAATATTTATTACTTTTTACAAATTTTTGAAAATTTATTTAGATATTGAATAATTTTTGCGTATATTCACCTTTTATATCATCAAGAGTAAGGTCTTTTCAAGTAGCAGATTTTAGTGAAATATTTTACTTTTGACACTTTATCAACCCGCGTTACACAAATTTACGCAACGATACTTAGTCGAATCGAGAAGTATAATTAAAAAATTTTAATTTAAACAAAGTATGCATATGTAATTTAATGATAGAGTTTTGAAATGTATGAACTTTTTAAATACCCTGAAACTACATTTATAGATCCTTTTCTCTTTCATATTTATATGTAACAAAATTTTACAGGAATTTTTTTCTTTCACAATGCAATTTATCACGATGACACTGTCACCACAAATCTCTTACCTTCTCCTATTGACGCAAAATCGGTCAAACATTTTTTCGTATAACTACAATAATTTTTTAAATATACTATTTACAGCCTTGATGGGACAATCCGTAAAATCTCGACGATGAAGCAGTCATTTACATTGTATTTACACGCTGCAAAAATATAATTTAAGTAGAAAAAGCAAACGTTATAACTGCTTTTTAATACGCAATTCCTATAAAGTTTTTCAAATCAACTAATCACTTGGTAACATAACGTTAATCTCTATTAAATTTAATAAAAATAAATTTCAAATAAGCGATCGATTGCGAGATTATCTTAAATTAACATTTAGGACCACAGATTTGCGTCAGTTCTTTTTGAATTGTCAATTACGAAAGTTAGGCTTTATATTTCACACTTATATTTTCAAAATATTTGTCTGCAAGCTAAACTGCGGATGTTTCCGACAACCGATTCGATAAAACAATTATTCGGCAGTTAAACATTTGATGTCAAGATTTCACAGCTAAGTCTAGTTTGAATTCAAGTTACCTAATAGTGTACATTTTTGTAGCCAAACACCGAATATCCGTGACTCTCGACTACGACTAGTCGCAGCCCCTTCACTGTTCGTTCCTTCGAAAAAGACCGGCTTTTATTATTTAGTTAAAATAGTTTGGATCAAAAATATTTACGCTTTATCGAGTTCTCGCTATCAAGTGCGGAGCGAATTTTACTTTATTTATTTCTTTAACTATAGTGCGATTAATCGGACGATCTTTTTAAGATCGTCGTCGTAGTAGGTTTCTGCTATTTCTTTTTACTTTTTTTTCTTTCTTAGTTTGGGTCTGTCTATTACAATTTAACTTTGCATTCGTTCTATCTTTATACATGTCTATTTTATATTATAATATCTCGATATGTCGTCTCACGCAAGTGAATCATAAAATCTTTCGTCGGATTAAAAAAATTACAATATTAATAAGGAGTCATGGAACAAAAAACGCTGGCTCATGTTTCATATGACTTTTGTCTTAATAAAATGGCTTTTCTATGCTAAGAACTACGAGTATTATGTTTTTTTCAGTTTCAACAATGATTCATAAATTATCCATATCGACTGTGGCTATATCTAGTTAGATTTTGGTAGTGCTCGGCGTTTTGCATTTTAATTTAAATTTCTCGTACCAACGAAAAATCGGATCGATCAACTATTACAATCTTCGTCCATTTATCAAATGTAAAGTAGAAAAAATGTTCAGCCGCTTAGCCTCCGTACTTTACAGGAAACATTCCGTTCTACGCTATAGATGTATTCGAAGAAGATAGTCGAGCTCGACCGATTCCTGAATCATACAGCTTTATACATTGTACAATAAACCTTAAGGAATATTTTCGTTAATAGTACGTTCGGTATCTCTCGTCGAAACCCGCGGATACAATCGTTTCGTGTATAGAATACGGGATCCTTGCGAATGTGGCGGAGCAGTTAAAACTTTCTTGATTCCGGCTATCTAAGTTTCCTCTCGACTCGACTCCCGCTTCCGTAGTTTTCTTCTTACTACCACCCAGTTCGCGTGTTTTTGTCTTCGAGCTACATTCAACAAACGCGAATTAGTGCAATTATTTGGCCCCATCACCCTAATTTTTTGTTACTATACACGTCTTCGTCTTAAGGCACGTTCGCACCGAGAATATTATCCATCCAATGGCCTTTGCTTTTTGTTTCTCTTTTAATTTTTTTTTTGTTGCCGCATCTACTGCGTAGCTTTGCTCTGTGCAATCTCTGATATGTGCGCCAAGTCCAGATCATGCGCATCTATGCGATTTTTGAAATTTCGAAAAAAAGGAACTATTCGAATTTCGGCTCGGAATAACATATGTCAGCTGGCGAAAATATGGGTATCGTAAAAACGCGAAGTTTAGCTCATATCACACTGGGAGCTCGTACTGTGAAAATGAGAATGAATCAATGTTTGCACACAGTCTGGCTGACGGCAGATCTAAAGTTTTGCTATAAAGCTTTCAGTTCCCTTCAAGTCGACGCGAACGCACACGCTAAGCAATAGTTCTAAAACAATGCTCGGCTCCTATACTTTCTTTTTATTTTCATTCACAGAGCTCTGTTTTGCTCCTCTAATATGGTATACCTATATAGTAGGAAGTAAAATTTCACACGTAATCTCTTGATAAATAACAATTTCATCGGATTTTGATTTGAACCGAGTAAAGCCCCTCCGACACTCAAATATAGTAATAGGTATATTTTGTACCCTTTTGATTTTCATTCGACTGTGTAGGCTCGTAAAAAAATCACGATAACGCAAAATAAGAACGAAATCCCCGAAAGAACGAGGAAGAAAAACGGCCGATCGTCGTCGCCCCCGCAACGAAATCCCGCGAGAGAATCCCGGGCAAAAACAATCAGCCGAAGCGCGCACCACCACCACCACTACCACCAGCAGCACCTCCCGAAAATCCAGCGCAGATCCTCAAAGATCCGCCACATTCGCAAGTGAATCGGCCCGGAGTAATTTCGCTCTCCCTTCCGCTTCTCCCCCCGCGTATAGCCTCAATCCTCCCGGTCGAAGAGGGAGAGGAGAAGCGAGTAGTGCACACAGCAATGACGCGGTAGTCGTGCTAGAGCTTGGCTGCAAGCTCTTCACGTTCAGCAGCAGCTGCATCACCTGCCGAAGTAGCGACTAAGCAGGCCGCCGAGGACGAAGAGCACGTGGGTCGTCAGCGACGAGCCCGACGATCGCCACGTCGACGCTGACGAGACGTCGTCACACTGGGCTGGAATTAGATTTGGGGTTCGGGGTTAGCAATTTTTTGGGAGCTTCGTTGCGAGCAAGCAATAAGTATCAAGAAGCAGCAGGCCGTGCAACTGCGTTTTCGAGAGCAACATAATATAACGAATACGCAAACAAATGACGAGGAAAATAACATAAAAATTCGGTGAAATACATTCAAGCGCTTAAGGGAGTACCAGTAGTTGGTCAAACCAACTCCACTTTTTATTTCTAAATAATAGACATTGATAAACTGTCAAAGGAGGATGCCCGCGGTATATAGGAAATGTGCCCCCTTCGACTAACCTATGAAACCAGAGCCATCATTTAGAGCACAAAAAACATGCATTTTCAAAAAAAAATTAACCTCCATACCCCTGGGGAAGCTGAGTTATTCAGATCAATTAAGTTTTCACCCCTTTTATCACTTAAAAAATTAAAATTCGACATATAAACGGATAAAAATCATGCTTTGCACAATTTCTTTTTGACGTTTGAGGTCTCAAATG